>PNRQ01000046.1:0-182225 GCA_003439915.1 Trichoderma atrobrunneum | reverse complement strand
GGGCGCTGATTGGCCGCGGGCCGGGGCCTGGGCTGGACCCCTAGCCAGACGAAGCAGAGAAGCGCCGAGAAGGGCCGGTTGGGGCTCGCTGCGGCCTTTTGCTTGGCTGGGACAATGAATTGGCTCTTGCTGCCATGACTCCTGCTGGTAAATAGTCTGGCGGTGATTTGAAATTGGGGTACACACTCCGCGCATCAGCTTCGTATTTTGGATTCAGCAGTACTTGTACAGCGAATCTGGAGATGCTTACAGTTCAATGTTCTCTGGTGGCTGCCAGCCAGTTACTATTACTGGTACGGTGGAGAGGCTCCGGCTCGGGCACTAGCGTCGATGGCTCTTGCACTTCAATTCTCTTGTGCATGCATTCATAGTACTTGCCAAACTGCAAAGGGCTAATAGCGACTGCTAGGCTCCGTAATGGAAGTCGCGATGGAACTTCTGCGTGCAGTACTCGATGCTAAGGTAGGTGCTAGGTGCTACTGTACTCGTAGCTCACCGGTGGTGCTTTCCATCAATCCTAGTGACATCCCCATGCCCGCCGGTGACGATGCCAACACCAAGTCCCGGATTAGCTAATCCTCGTAGTCTATGGCCCCAAGGAAAAAATATCGAGGTCCGTCCGTCGATCATCGCTGTCCCATGTCAGATGTCACGTTGGCATGGCGAGACAGACGAGACGCTCGGACCCTTTGCCATCGAGGAGCGAAAAAATTAAGAGCCATGAAGGAAAAATCTGATGGTCATGATGCTGAACATCAGTCTAAGCATAGCGGCAACAGCAACAACACCACCAACACCCGCGCAACTATGCACGAGGACTGTACTAACCTTGGCCAGACTTATGATCCAACAACTGCATGTGCTAATAATACCAGACTACATGTACAGGTCAACCAACTGGGTGTGCTGTGGGAGTGGCAAGCAAAGCGACCAGACTGGAGCTATCGATGCTGACCGGTCGCTGAATACGGCGCGCCGCAAGCGTCACTCCATGGCCGAATGGCATGGCATGGCATGACCTCGAAATCGTTTCTCGGCCTTTTCCATCACGCCTCCCCCGTACTCACTCTATTTTCCCCATGGGCCTCGTGCTGACAGTCGACTCGACCCAGCGTGGGGGAAGACGGGGGAACAAAAGCTGGAGATGCCACCGCCGGCGCTGCCTCCCAAAGGGCAATTTTCGGTCGTACTCAGCGGCGCTATTCCACCTTTTGGTCCCTCTCCATTTTTGGTGGTTGGAGTGGGAGGGGCGGCTCTCAGCCCGGAGCAGCGCCCTTCCAGCGCCCTCTTGGCCCTCTTCCCACTGCCAGGACTCACTCATCACTCTATTCACTCCAGGCCTGTGCTGTTTGGTCAATGCTGGTAATTGGCCGAGCTAGGGGCGGCTTGGCGGCCAATTGCACATCGCCCAAATCTGCAATCTGGAGTCATCTCCGAACTCTGGCACAGCTAGCTCTCGAGCATTGAGAAGGATATACGGCAATACGCGGAGTCATGCGCCATGCTATACTCGCTCAATTGCTGTCCTCGTGCTCTGGCTGCTCTGGTTGCCCGCATCACATCGCATCACGGGCGCCTCTTCGGCGGTTTGCCGGATCGCTAGTGCTGGTGTTGGTACCGGATTCGTCCCAAGCACTGGTCCATGTATCGTAAGGATCTCGACGGGATGCACATCCATGGATCGTGCTCTCGCCAAAGCCCTCGTCAGTCACCGCGCGCCCAGCCCATGACCCTCGATCGGATCATGCCTCGCCGTTGTGCATGCGAATTACCAGACAATAACGAGCTACTAGTGGCACGACGGGCACTCCATCAATCAATCAATCCATCTAGCAATCAATCCTCGCACACCGGGTGGGAGTGTGATTCTCGTGCTTGTACGGAGTACATACGGAGTGGTTTGTGACAGATGATGCCGGCCCACGCCAAGATCTGCCCATCAACGAGGCTGACGACGGGATGCTACTGCACCTCGCGACGAGAGAGGTTTGAGCTAGATGCTGGAGTCGACACAACTGCCTCGGATCTCTCTGGCCGAAACGTAGATGGCCCTAATACTTGCCCGGCCAATTCGCCACGCCGTTTCACGATTCTCGAGACTTTGAAAGCTGCAAACCTTCAACTCGGTTTACAGTACTCGTACGGATCCGTACAAACCATCGCGGCTGAGCGGGCTAGCAGCGCCAGCCGTTTCGTCCTTTCGGCCTTACTATTTGCCTCGTCAGCGGCCAACAGTCGGTTCTGCATCAAACGACTTGCTACAAACTACGGCCCAACACCAAATACACCGAGCAAACGAGAAACAAGCAACTGGTAGCTCCTCAAAAACCTTGCCGGCATGCCAAATCATGGCTCAGCTGCTTGTCATCGATGGACAAAACTCACCACAAGGCGAACCCAATGCTCGGGCACACCCCCAGCACGCACTCCGTACACTAGCATGCCTCACCACCATGCACGTCTCCGGACCGAAACACTCCCCACACGTCCGCCCACAATGCGGAGCTCGTCTGGAAATTTCAGGTCACGTTAGTACCTAAGAGAAGAAAAAAATTCCTTCCCACGCCTACGGGACTCGCTCTGCTGGCTCTAGGGGAGATTTCCGGGACATGGACGCCATGCCGAGTTGAGACGAAAAATCCTTCAGCCGCGCCGCCTTGCCGTAGCACATGCTTTGATTGGCCAAAATGACCTTGCGAGGTACGTATCGGTTCGTACCGAGGCAGACATTGGCTGGCAACGCGGAAGTACTACTGCTGGCCGACACATGCCGTGAATTGTCTAGACCCCGTATTTGCTCATCTGATGAAGGGATTAAAGTACGGGGGACAGGGGATTATGGGGAAGAAGGGGTGAAGAAAATTTTTGACCTTACCATCACGGGACCAATATTCTGACGCGGTGACCAGGAAATCACAGTCAGAGTTTTCAGCTGTTCTTCATCCAGTCATCAGATCCGGCTCAGCAGCCGAGCTCGCTTGCCTTGTTCCCTGCTTTCTGGCAATGCTGGTAGTGTGATGATGATGATGATGAGAGTTCGTCCGCAGTTCACCGCGCATGGCACTGATGTGGCTTGTCGTTAGCTGCATCCGGAGGGGAGACTCCCTTCGGTACTAACATGCAGTCGGCGCGCGGACCCCATACGAGGCCATCGCGACGGCAGCCAAATCAAGTCTGAGATCGACTTCTGTACTTGGACGAGCTCTCACCTGTGCAATTCATTGATTACCAGCATCTCAGAATCTTGGCTCTCCCGCTAAGCATCGTGGCAGCCCACATTCCGCCCAAAAGCAACCACCGCGCTTCTCCCCGAAAGCAAGCAGCCTCAAGAGCACGCCCCCTGGCGCCATCTGATTATTAACTTTGCAGTCATATTCAACTGTAATTCTCGTATGTTTTACCCCCCGTCTCGTCATCGTACTGTAGTATCCGCCAAAGCTGCTGCTACGTACTGTACATAGACGAGTACCTGTGCACTATTGACAAGGCGCCGAGCACCGGCAACTCTCGCGGAGTGCCCTCGGTCGTATATACGTACTATTTACGACATGCTCCGTCTACCCAACGCATAACAAAGGGGAGTCCCACTCAGAACGTCCCGGACCCATCCCCATGGGTAGAAGGAAGAAGAGAAAAGAGCAAGTGGCGGAGAGCAGGTAAGCGTGAGCAGAGAGAGTGGCAGAGAGGGATGCTGAATGGCCGAGAGGCCCCGAGAATGGTGGGTGATCCCTCCCTGTCACGATACTATTTGTCTCCCAATGTCGCTTGGGACATGGCAGATGCTTTGCAAAGAGCAGCGCGAGAAGGATCGCGATGGTTATCGATAGACGGGGAACGGATGGTGGATCTTCGTGCCTTGATCGGGGTGGCGACCCGATGCTGCATCTCCAGATGGTGGTGTCCCTGAAATTACCACCCATCTTACCACCAACTGCTGTTGCGCCACGGTCTCGCCCTCCACACTGCGAGCAATCCCAGCCGTTTGCTGTTCCAGGGCTAGTTGCTAGTTGCTAGTTGCTAGCACAACGACGGCGAGAGCCAGTGCTTTGTTGGTGCTTTGTTGGCTCGGGACCGAGCCAAGGTGACCTCCCAATCTCCCAGTCCTACATTGTGCATGAGTGCATGAGCCACAATAACCAGTAACGTATGAGAGGGCGTCCCGTCACCGCAAATATATTGCCGGGGCAGACACAAGCATGGGTTCCTTTGGTCGACCTGCCACACCTGCGCGTCTGGACCCCAATTCGAGATGATTCAAGGAAATCCTCTCGCCTCTGCTCTTTGATAGGTTGAAACTCGTCTTGAGCACTAGACTCGCCCAATGAATGAGCAAAGGTGGCTCTCAATTGTTGAGGGAACTCCAGCACAGTCCGCTGCATACCTCTGCAGACTACTTTGTAACCATGGCCGAGCAAGCAAACAAGTCTTTTTCCGTCGCATAAGCTGTTCCATCCGTGTTTACCTCGCGTACATGGAATACCACCTAACCACCAACCCACCACTCAAGTAAGCCCGTACCTGGTAAACGGTGGTCTCACCATAAGGGTAGGGATGGACAAATACTTGCGATGAGATTGCTTCGCGCATGTGCTTGTAGTAGCATCGACAAGTTTGGCATCTTGGCTACAAGCGACACACACGTTACGGAGAAAAAAAGAACCAAACATCGACCATCATGTAGCAGTTGCAGGCACACGGGCCAGGATGAGGGTTACACTCTTTCATCTGCCCAACGTGCTTCGGTGAAATTCTTCTTTTTCGTTGCCCATGTTTCTTACATTGTACATGATGCAGGGAGAGGGACAGACGAAAAGTAATGTACACTCCCCCCCTCGTCTTTTGTCCCCCTTCTCCAACAAGTCATCCCTCCCCCAATGCTACGTGCAGTTGACAAGTAGTAGTAACTAAACTGAGGCCCTGGGTCCGAAGCCGGTCTTTTTTGGGGTCTGCAGGCTGGGGTTTCATTGTTTCTGGAGACGCTGCTCTAAATAACTGCATGTAACTTACCTCCCCTTCCCTCTCGTTTTGGTGTGGCTCCTTTTTTGGGGAGTTCGGCGTGTTGTGTGTGTGCCAATGAGATGCGAGAGCCGCGTTTTCTACACTTGTTTAGCTGTTTCGCGGGTTTTATATTGCATTGAAGGACTCTGTGACGGGAACAAATGGATTGCTCCAATGGCAGGCGAGTTTACTCTAATGGATGGACCCTGGTGCCGATCCTTCATCTGGAGATTTTGACCAGTCGGGTTGGAGGACTGGGAGGGCATTTTGAAGGAGGTGTTTTGTATCTGCGTTTGGTGGTGTGGTATTGAGCTGTTGAATGAGGCCGAGAAACTCGAAAGAGGAAACAACAGTACGTAGGTATATGGGTGGTTGCGTTGTGAGGGCCCCAGGTTATGAAATCTCACTCAAACGTTTTGGGGGAGGGTGATTACTATATCTGTCCTTCCCTCAGGGAGTGGGCAACCTTGGGGGCGGAAAAGCAAGATTATCGAATATATTCAAGCAGCGATTGGTGAATATGTGAGATGGGGTTCTGTGAGGCATGGCATCCCTTCCGTACGTGGGGGAGGGAAGCGGAAGCAAATCCGATTAAAATCTGTACATGTACGCAGGACTATTACTATTTCCTATTTTCGATGCATGCAGGCTTTCACGGTGAAATCAAGGGTTGCAATGGAAGTTTGGCCTATCTATTTGCATGGGGGGAGGATTCTGCGTGCGTGTGACACCACACACCCCCGTTGTTGCGGCGTTGCGGAACGCGCGGAAGGGTATCTCTGTGTGTTGTGTTGTGTGGGAAGAAGGCATATACGGAATACCGGAAGGGATCTAGATAGAGTATGCTTAATTGGGATTTTGGATGTTACTGAGGGGTTTGGGGAGGATTTATAAGTCTGGCCGTTTTTCATGTGAACATGTGAATGAGGTCATGGGTATATTTCTTGATCATTGAGTTGTCGACTTGGAGTGTTTAAGTCGCGTCATTTGTAAGAGCGCGGAGTTTGTTGCCTTAGGCTGAGAGAGAGCTTGTAGAACAGGCTGTTGGACGGCAAAATGGTACGAGTCGACTCAGGATGATATATGTGAATATAGCCAAAAGCGTATACATCTGCATGTAAAATAGGTGACATATAGGGTAATAGCATGTCTTTTCTAAACCCGTTACAAAACATAGGAACATGCGAGTACATAGGCAATGAGGCTTGGGTAAAGCTCGGCTTTAGGCTGTTCAATTCAACATGCCGGTTAACAACAAGGCTGATATGTAGCCTTGGGTAAAGGAGATGAGAAAACGCGAGACACGGGGATTGACTGGATTTGGCTATTCTAACTTTATTTAGAGTATAGCGTTGTCCCCTTTGTTTTCTTCTTTTCACGCCTCTTAGACGGTAGTTGTAAATAGTGTGCGGCTGATGGTCGACGGTTCGAGCACTATCCGACCTACCCTGGATAGCATTCATGTTCATGACTCTGTTGGCGTTTTGGCGAGTGTTTGGTGTTACCTAATAGGTAGGGACTAATTTAAGAACTTGATTTTGTCATTTTGAAAACCTGTGCATTGTTCTCTTTGTGCCCCTTTCCCTGTGTTGATGGAACCCGAGTCATCGTGGCTATGTACATGTAGTGTTAACCAGCGTAATGCGATACACCGGCTTAAGCCGAGCGACATTGTGTCACCATGTGTAGTTTCATGGAGACTGGTAAAGTCAAGCAAGGACCGGCACTGGCTCCGGCTTGGAAAATTCGATATCCGGGCTCCGTAGGGAGACATAGCCGAGGATACACATGGACGTGTAATTTAAAATGAGGTGCCGGTGCTCCACTAGATAAACACGATGAATCCTGGCAGTTACTCGTACGGCACGGTACGTGTATTCAAGACATTTCCACAGAGACTTTCTCAGCTTCAGCACATTCAGGGAGTACGGATCCGAGCTGGCATTGCCGGGAGATGATATGTGGGCACGGCAAACTCGCGGGGTATCTAGGCATCAACCAAAGGTTGACCTTGAGAAAATAACCTTGAAAGTGAAACTTGCCGATAGCTGGCAGCTGAACCTGCCAGCTGCAATCTCCAACAAATCAGCTTCTGACGCGTACGAATTACAGTGTGTGCTCGTAATAGCTAACGACTTCTGGAGCCAGCTGGTTTTGAACATGTTCAATGAGATGACCTATCATTGCTATTGAACATGGCCGGTAATACGCGTACGCTGCTGACACGACAAAGGTCAGCGGCATTTACTGGTACTACTGTCCGCGCAAAATACGCGTATAAGTACTCGGTAGGTTGATGCTATTTTGCTGCTACTAGTAGTAGTTTGACGGGCTGCGTGTTCGTACAGTAGAAGTTCATGCAAGTGCGTGTTCGGTCGATGAAACGCGAGAAAATACAACGATTGAAGTGGACCGGCTCGAAGATTGTTGCCTTATTGTTATGAAGTGACCGCGTTTTTGGATCGTCGTCTTGCGGTCAAGGCAGAGGTTCATCGTACTCGCGTTTGAAGTTGCAATTGGAAGATAAGGCACGCAGCAGAGATGTGAGACACCAATGGACCCCGCTTCCTTCGAATGGCGTAGTTGGAGCTGAGTGGCGTCCGAAACCAGGGGATTCAACTCGTGTCTGAACAGTTGTTGTGTCTAGTTAATTGTTTGTCATGAATCTATTAGTATATTAAGAAGAGAAGAGAGTACAATTCCAGACACATTGCTCTTCCACAATCTCTACAACTGAGCGCGCGTTGACGCATTTCTGCTATTGTTTGTTTTGATTTCAGCTTTGATTTTGCAAAAATGTTTCGGCGGGCAATCGTTGTCTTCGCCATCCTCGCCGCTCTTGTCGGCGTCTTTCTTGCTAGACAGTCTGCTCAAGAAGATGAAGTGTTGATCAGTGGCCGTAACAACACGGTTCTTATCGTCACAGACAGCCATCACGGGATGTGCAACGCGCATCTCGCCACAGTCTCGGCACTGGTAGCGAACCACCCGTCGGTTGAGGTGCACTATGCTTCCTTCTCCGGCATAGCATCGGACATTGATCGTATCTCGGAGAGTGCCAAAGCAGTCAACCCAGCGGCAAAGATACACTGGCACCAATTCGAGGGCCCGAGCATCGTGGACGAAATCAAGGCCATGGGCAGCTTGTTGGAGATTGTGACACCACCGGGAATGCCTGGACTGCAGGCGTTTGCACAGATGGTCCCGTTCTTTATGACGGCATGGTCAGACGAAGCTCATCTGAGTCTGTATCAACAGACTGTGGATATTATCCAAAAGGTTGATCCTGCTGTTGTGGTTCTCGATTCATTGCTTCGACCAGGTATCGATGCCGCTGTGAACCTCAATCGAACTCGCGCCTACATCACTCCGAATGCATTGGTGGACCTTGTGAGCGCCGTACAGCCCCGAGGAGGGCACTTTTGGAAATATCCTGGGTGAGTGTATTCGCACTGGAAACTAGGTGTTGTATGAGGGAAACAACTGACACTACGGGATCAGAATTGCTTCGGGTCTTCCTTTCCCTATTCCCTGGAAAGACATCCCGACCAACATATATCAGCAACTGTACTTTATCATTAAGTTCCTCACATCTCCAGCCATCAAGAACAAGCGCTCCTCGCTCCAGGAAAAGGGAATCCCGCAAGCCGTCAACCTCTTTGAGATGTATCGAAAGGACGTTCCGTGGATCGCCATGAGCTACCCCGAAGCAGGCTACCCCCTCGAGTATATCCCGGATAACTTTCGAATAGTTGGCCCTCTAGTGCTCGACGTGGCACCAGCTGAGACGCAGAGCGCCGAGCTGACGGGTTGGATCAAGAAGGCGCCGACGATCCTCGTCAACTTGGGCAGCGCGTTTCGATATGAGGAGCCGAGGGCTGTCGTCATGGCGGAGGCGATTGCTGCCGTGCTGGATGCCACGAATGTGCAGATCCTGTGGAAGCTACGCAAGGCGGGTAAGTATAGCGATGACTTCTTGGGTCCGGCGAAGAAGTACGTTGATGAGGGTCGGCTGCGGCTGGAGACGTGGCTGGATGTTGATCCGACGTCTTTGTACAACACTGGGGATATCGCGGTGTCGGTGCATCATGGAGGAGCCAACTGCTTCTATGAGACGGTTCTGTAAGTTGCTCCAGTGGTCCATGTTTGATGTTTCCATCCCTTATCTCTCCCCCGTCAATGTCGAGCCCCTTTCCCCTCAGCCCTGCTATCAAACTGCTCAAACGCTGTTTAGCAAACAATTTTCAAGTTGTACTAACACGGATCCAAAACCGGACAGAGCCGGCATCCCGAGCGTCGTGCTTCCGCTATGGGCAGACCATTACAACTATGCACAGACAGCTGAATATCTTGGCGTCGGTATCTGGCCCAACAAGAAGACTGCACCGGACTGGGAGGCTGCAGTCTTGACCGAGGCATTCCTGGAGGCGCTGAGTGGCAACAAGAGCATCACGATGCGCCAGAATGCCAAGGCGATTGCGCTCAAGGGACACGAATATGGGGGCCGAAAGCTGGCAGCTCAACTGGTTGCTGAGATGGCGGCAGGTGGAAAATGAGAAGTGTGACCAGACGATATACCCTCATATAAAGCACATGGGAGTGTTTGCTCTTTGGCAAAGTGGACACGGATTTACACATAAATTTGTCTTGGCTTATGTAGTTGCTCATATATCACAAACGTTAGCAGGGCGCTTAGGAGGACCACCTGATAGCCCCCGGACATTAGGATTTACTATTTGATTGATTGCTTCCCAGAGATCCGGTGCCCCAGCTTTCTCCACACTTTGGGGTGCGGAGGTTAGTTTCGGGTCTGCGGTTGGTCAGGCGGGATCATGAGATTGAGTGTGCGGGTTTTAGCCTTTTGTGGCGGCATTGATGCTTGGGATCTGCTGATGATGGCGAATTGTGTCGGGAGGAATAGAACAAGGTTAATAGAATGCTAAAATTTCCCTTTCCACATTCTTCAGCAGGATGAGACAACATTGAAGTGTCAGACGTATGTTGCGTAACAGTGAGCGTGAAGCAGTGTTGGACAAGGCCATTCAGCTACGGCTGAGCGAGGTGGCGTCCTTGGCTTGAATGATATGTTGGACTGTGTCGCTATTTCTTATCTACGGCACTGTTTAATATTTTTGTGTTACTTGTAAATGTTGAGCTGATAGATGGCTATTGAGATGCATTTAAAATCTTGAATGTTTCTATTGACTTGGATACAAGTACATGTAAATACACGATCTTGATCTAGCTATGTAGGTTGTGTGAATAAACTAATATTTGATCATAAGTCTATATGACCTGGTGGAATTAGAACTGTCAAAGAGCTATGCATACAAAAAGAGCCTCAAACGATTGCCCATGCAGGGTCCATCAGCGTCATCTTGCGTTGAAGCCAAGGTTGAACGGGCGGAGTCCCATCAAGTTGCGGGGTTTGTATGGGGAACGGAGCACAGTGAAGAAGATACGGTGACAGACCGAGTCGAGACACATTTGATGTGCTACAGATGCTCTCGACTAATTGCCAACCCACGTTGGTTTTGCTGTTGCGTCCAATTGTTCGAGGCAAACGCGCCATGCGACTGGACTTGGGGGCCTTTTTGCGTATAGGACTCAAATTAACGACACTGTCCAAGCAATAGACTTGATGCTGGTGATACGAGTAGGAAGCATTTTGTTGAAACAAGCACCTTGGCGCTTGGCAAGAGTGCCAGTTGTCAGAAACTTGTTCAGTTTCTGGAAGAATTGACGCCGATCTTGGAGCTGCTGCAAGTTTCGCATGTTCCTGAATAGCGTTACATTCAGCTGCGACTCTCCAACAATTAAAGTTTGCGAGACTACGGGCCGCTGTGTCTCTCTTGTCTCACTCGAGCCCACGAGCGAGTTCTGGTTTGGTTCAACTGCGTGACGATTGGCAGTGTTAGCGTGCGCAACAATACGGAACTACCTAACTGTACGAGTACAGTAGAGCGATGGGCACGGGCTGTCAATTGTTGTAGAACAATGAACATGGAAGACTGTGCGGGGGTGACTGGAGATTCCTCGAAGAGCACAGACCGCAACTCTACGGGTTTATCTAACGACAGGCATTACCCATGAACCCTGCGTGGCTGTGATCTCGGGGATTTGGCTGCAAAGAGAGGTGACTTTCGTCTCAATATGCATGTGGAAATAAGAAGGCGAGATGAGATATGACGCAACCAACGCTGAGGTCAAGGCAAAGCTCTCACGGATAGATGCGGTTGAGCAAGATACTATCTCGTTCGCGTGTTTGCAAAGCACAGACAAGTATTCCCCCTCCCTAGTGCGTAATTCCATTCGATGTAATATTCCGTAGCACCCAAGAGTTGCATCGAACGCATGCTGCATACATGTATGCATGAATCCTCTTTGGGGGCCAGTGGGAGCGTGCGTCTTACTTGGATGGTGCAGTTTGAAGCTTCGAGCATGACCACCCCTTTCAAGCTGCAGCAACATCACGAGCAGTTGTGGTTCAATAATGGCTGAGACGGCGGCGATGGTGTCATGGCCCATGCAAGTCTCGAAGAGAGTTCGCTCTTGTTGGTAGCTTGCAGTATGTACATCTCTTCCCTAGATGGTTGAATGGGATCGATATTCTGTCTTGTCGGGAGTTGTGCGTCTCGCTTGAGCTATCTGGAGATAAGAAAGGATTACAATGGAGGCCTTTGATACATGTACCCTTGTTGGTTGACGCAGAACCCATCGAATCAGTGGATGTGATGTTTAAATTAAAAAATCAATATTCAATATCTGCACTCCGTAAGCACCAGCAATCACCAAATTGATTGTCGCAAGTCCTCGACTGTCCAAGGTACCCGACTCTTCACAGTGCGCATATCGTCATCACATGGGCAGCATCTCCAACTCCAACTTGCGTGGCGCCAAGCATCAATCCTCAAGCTAGCGCTCGCCTCCACTAAACTGGGCTTGGATGCCTTCATCCTGTCAACTGATCAGTGGTCCTTTCAGCCTTTCAGCGGCCAAGATAGCGGAGAACGACCCTTGTAAGCCCGCTGAAGCGCCTCAGCTCCTAGTGTCATGTCACCATTTAGTGATCCTCCGCCTTTTCCTCTTCCTCTTCCTTTCTTCTCCATCTCCATCTTCTCTCTCTTGCGAGAAGGGAGTCCGTTCTTCTTTCGGATATAATCCCTCTCATATCCTCACCAACCTGTCAGCTCTAGAGTGTCAACATCTCTGAGCTTGACCTCGCGCCGGCCCCGCGTCTCTGCTGTGGGAGCTTCATCGGGGCGACTTCATCCCGCATTCCAGCTCTGCGCCTTCGAGGCCGCACCGTTGCTGCCAACCTCGATTGTAAATAAATTCCTCTCACCATGGCGACCGCAACGACAGCTTCGGCTGCGCCAACCTCAACCGTCCGGGTCTCGCCGCAAGGCGGTATCCTGGAGGGCGCCAATCCGTCCGTGTATGATCCGAAGAACCCTCTCACCATCTTCATCATCCAGGTCAGTACAGCCTTTCCCTTGCCGGCCGATATCGTGCAATGTTGACACAGGCGCATACAGGTCGGACTCATCGTAATCCTCTGCCACATCCTGCATTGGCCGCTGTCCAAGATTCGTCAGCCCCGAGTCATTGCCGAGGTCATCGGAGGAATCATCCTTGGTCCCTCTGTAATGGGCCATATCCCCGGTTTCAGAGACGCCATCTTTCCTGCTGCTTCAATTCCCAACCTTACCCTGGTCGCAAACCTGGGTCTTGTTCTCTACCTGTTCATGATTGGTCTCGAGACTGATGTCCGATTTCTGCTGAGCAACTGGCGTGTTGCCACCTCTGTCGCTTTTGCTGGACTGGCCCTGCCCTTTGGCGTTGGCTGCGGTCTTGCCTGGGGTATTTACAATGCTTTTCGCGATGACCCCGGCATCAAGCCAATCGACTTTAGCGTCTACATGCTGTTCGTTGGTATCGCAGTTGCCATCACTGTATGCACCCCTTTCTTTAACTTGTCATGTTCCATTCATCGTTTCGTGAACCTAACTGTACAACCTCTAGGCCTTCCCGGTGCTTTGCCGTATCTTGACCGAACTGAAGCTGCTCGACACCCCGGTCGGTGTTATTACTCTGTCGGCGGGTGTTGCAAACGATGTTGTCGGTGAGTTGTTACTTGGCATCCCGTTGGAATGCGGGCTCCTACTTACATGGTTTCCTAGGATGGATCCTGCTGGCTCTCTGCGTTGCTCTAGTCAACGCTGGCAAGGGACTTACGGCGCTGTGGATTCTTCTCGTTGCCATCGGCTACGTCATTCTCCTCGTTGTCGTCGTCAAACCCACCCTGCGGTTTGTGCTTAGGAAGACGAGCAACCTTGAGAATGGCCCTTCGCAAAGCGCCATTGCCCTCATCCTCCTCATCGCTCTCACCTCCGCCTTCTTCACGGGAATCATTGGAATTCATCCCATCTTTGGAGGTTTTGTCGTCGGATTGGTGATTCCACGCGAGCACGGCTTCAACATCCGTGTCATTGAGAAGATGGAAGATCTCGTTGGTTCCATTTTCCTGCCTCTTTACTTTACCCTCTCTGGTCTTAGCACCAATCTGGGCCTTCTCAATACTGGAACGGCCTGGGGCTATGTCTTTGCTACTACGTTTGTCGCCCTCATCACCAAGATCATTGGCGCGTCTCTTGCGGCGCGTCTGAATGGTTTAGTTTGGAGAGAATCATTTTCCATTGGTGTCCTAATGAGTTGCAAGGGTCTTGTGGAACTGATTGTCTTGGTAAGTTGATATGGAAGCATTCATTTTAACCAAGAATTACACTGACATCGATACTTTCTAGAACATCGGTCTTCAAGCCCAGATTCTCAGCGTCAGGACCTTTACCATTTTGTCGTCATGGCCCTTCTCACCACCTTCTTCACAACTCCGGTCGTCTCCTTCCTTTACCCTCCTTGGTATCAGAAGAAGATTGCTGCCTGGAAGCGTGGCGAGATCGATTGGGATACTGGTGCTGCGATTACCCAAATCAACGTCACACCTGGAGCAGATGCGACCTCCCAGAGAATCAGGCGGCTACTTGTTTACCTTAGACTGGACAACATGCCCGCATTGCTCAACCTTCTTTCGTTATTTGGAAGTTCTCGCTTCGTAGAAACTCCAAACGGAACATCCGAAGAAAGCTCAAAGAGAAGTTACGAGGACGTACTCAAGGGTCCTGTCCGAGCTCATGGTCTTCGACTCCTCGAATTGACAGATCGTGACTCTTCCGTCATGACGGTGGCTCAGGTCGACGAATACACCAGGCACGATCCCGTTGTCAACATCTTCCGCAGCGTGAGCCAGCTTCACAACATCTCAGCCTCTGGAGAGGTTGCCATTATGCCGGAGGATCGCTTTGCAGAGGCTCTGGTTTCCCGCTCATCCAACATGTCGTCAGATCTTCTTCTCATGCCGTGGACCGAGACCGGTAGCATGGGAGATGCGCAGATTATTGCTTCTGCAAATGTCGAAGATAGGCTTGCATCTACCTATCTGTCGTTTGTCAGGTCGGTCCTCCGCTCCATTGACCACAATGTTGGTATCTTCTTCACTCGAAGCCGAGACGACGTCAAGAACAAGGGCCAAGAACAGGCTAATGCTCGCCGACAATACTCCTATGACGTCTCGAAACACGAGTTCCCGACCGCCCCCCTTGTTGCCCGTACTCAAAACATCTTCTTCGTCTACTTTGGTGGACGCGATGACAACTTTGCTCTTCAATTGGTTATCCAACTGCTCGAGCGCGAGCGCGTAACTGCAACCATCATCAATGTTTCTGAACTTTCCGAGAAGTCCGCATCAGCAGGCGATAATATTCTTGATGTCGTCATGGGCAAACTTCCCCGTGATACAGCTTCCCGGATCAAGGTTGAGAAATTCTCTGTTGCTCCAACAGTTGAGGAGCTGCTCAGTCATGCCGATGCAGCTCCTAGCGCCACCGAGATAGATGTCTCGAACCCAACCTTGGTTGTATTGAGCCGCAGCGGTGGAGTCAAGTTGGATGAAGGAAAGCTTGCAAACAGACCGAGAGAGGACGTGCAGAGCTGCTTGGGTACCCTTGCTTCCCACTTTGTTGCTAGCGGTGTGACGACGGATCTGCTGGTTGTGCAGGCCAAGCTAGGCGCTGGTTCGTCATGATGGATATGATACCTTTTTTGGACATGGTGCTTTGGAGTATTTACTAGTCTATACGTCTGCATAACGGACCTGCAGATTTGATATTTATGTACTAGCTGCATCTCGAGTATTTATTGGCAATAACATTACAGCCATGCTGTTTTTGCACTGTACACTGTCCCCCCTTGTGACATGTAACGCGTTACCTATAACAGAGTTCACGATGAAACCCTATGTTTTCTGCAACAGTTTGGGTGTTGAGCAGGGCCTACCTCCCAGAGTAATCGAGCTAAGTGACATGAGTGTGTAAGTCGAACGGTCACCGGGGTACGTACTCCTCTGGAGTAAGACAAACCCATCGCCCTGTGTAAGCCAAAGCCCCCAAATAGATCGGATAAGGAGCACCAGAAAGACAATCCGATACTGACATTCAATACATTGTTGAATTCGTCGATCTAACACTAGACCTCAGCAATAGATAGATGGTTGGCGGCAAAACAACAGACTTGGAGAAGATTTGACAAAACCATTGTGAGACTGACAACGCCTGGCAGGCAACCCAACTCTAGCTCATCCTATGGCATTGCACTGCCTCAGCGTTATCTAGTAGCCTTGAATCGATAAGATAGTTGTCATGCAAAGCATAGCGGTCATTTCTACCTTGCTTATTTCCTTCTAGAAGTTGGGTAACGGAAAGGAGACATCTAAGTGTAATCAAGGCTTTGTGGCTTAATTTAGAGCTAAGCAAAGGAGAGGCCTCCTTTCTTTATCGAACGGGTTTAGAGATAAATGAGGGCTTTATTGTGTGCTTAGACGCATGAGGGTGGACACAGAGCTGTTTATATCCACCTCTTTCGCTATACGATTCTTTTCTCGTGTTCCGTATTTCTGACACTTACCGTACTTTTGTTTTACTTTTTCAAATTTGTCTTATATTATTCGACCTATCCTTCGTCAGGATCAATACTAGGCTTCTTGGGACGTGTGACCAACATCATTTAATAAGCCTAAGCCTTGGAGGAAGAAGAAGCTCAAGTTGATGTTGTCTCAAAGTGGCTTTTATTTGGAGGACTGAGCAAAAGAAGATTAGAGAGGACTAGATAAGATATAGATCTCTTGGTTTTGCTTGTGCTGTACTTTAGGAAATTCGATAGATCGTGCACAAAACAACAACGGGAAGTCGAATTAGGGAGAGTAATTATGTAGAATTATATTGTGAAGTGATGAAAGAAGATGTAATGCTATGCTTAATGTGTGTTCGCATATGGAACAAATACACTTCATTATTTCGGTACTGTCTGCAACGTGTACAAGACACAGGTATGCGTTTTACAAAGTAATAAACTTTGGAGGCCTTTTATTTCCCCGCTGTGACGTTTATACAGGACAATAAATGCCAGATACCTGTATCTAACAGTTCTGCTTTTTATCGCTACATCCGCGTTGACATGATATGGAACTTGTGAGCAGCGCCTCTACTTAGCCGTTACCTACTTCGTATATTCTCCCAGAATTTCGGCCTTTGTCGAAGCCCTTTCTACTCTTGTAGATTGTCAGAGGCAGCAATGATAGAGGAGGCTAAAGACATAAGTTTGTTTGTTTGTTTTATTATTAGCGACCACTGCGTAAGCTAGTTACATGCCCACATCTGGGCACTAGGTTGGTAGGAGCCACGGTGTCAAGCCCGTGTTCGCTACGGTTCTTCTAACCAAGGAAATGAGTGTTCAATCTGTGGGATGTTTCAGTCTGGGGGGTTAGGAGGAGGGCCGTATGGGCTTGTGTCCTCTACTAGTTTCTGGAAGGCCTTGTATCCCTTGGAGCCAAGTAGGTATTCTAGGTGTCTCACGCCTCTCTATTCGTCTTTCCTGGGAATCTTTGGCGGGAAAGGGGCCAAAGACGTGAGGTAGTCATTAACTAACATACAAGTGATAGTCAGGCATTAACCAAAGGCTCTGGTTATCTTACATCTCTCTCTAGAGCAACTTAGCAGACGTTTGACTATAGCTGGTCTTTGGAGTCTAGATGAAGATGAAGATATTGCTGGATTGCCTATGTCTGTACGATCAGCAGCAAATTGGATAGAGATCTCAACCACCTCACAGAGGATGCTGTTGAGTAAATCTGCTCAAGGTTCTCCTGACAAGATTCCTTTACTTTTCTTATAGAATGTGTATAATTGTTCGTCCGTATTTTACATCGTGTCGAATACATCGTGTTGAGCATCAAGAAGCGAGAGGTAGTATGGGTGGACTTCGAGAAACCTTTTGATCAGGAGGAATGCCATAATTGTGTGTTAATGTTAAACCTTTTTATTGGACAAGTTAGCGAGAAGAGAAGAGAGGAGAGTATGCTGGACCTTCCACCGATGTAGAATATTCTTTGGTAGAGTTGAGTGTGTGACAACACCATTACCCCTATTCTTGTCGGAGTCGAATGTACAATGCTGAAGAGACGATCGACCCTTTCATCAACTTATTTCTTTGGTGTGAAGAGCCGCTATTGCAAGTAAATATACAGAGGCATTTTTGGAGACAGACGATGGAGAATTGAGAAAACAACAAAGCCAGTGATCCAAGGCCAAGTGCCTAGGGCTCGTTGTACGCAGGAGGGTATTGAGATTAGTCTTGACTTATTGACTTAGGGCAAACCCTTCTCGAGCTTTCAGTTTATATGAAATGCTGAAAGCCTTGAGCTGAGTTTATGACAATAACGGTGGTATTGTAACTTGCAAGTAAAGATACAATGAAACAACATGGACATCAGGGGGCACACTCCCCCTTTAGGAGGGTAGGGCATGCGTTGACTCTAGCAGATTGTTTACAGGCAGCTAGAAGAGTGCAAATAGGGCTAACGCGCTGGGAAAGAAATACCGTCCAAGTAGGGCACAAGTTGAAAGGACAAAATAATACCTCTGCCTATTGTCACTGACATTGGGAAAAAGGGGGGAGAAGAGGAGAAAGGAGTCGGCGACTACACGGCTGACGCAGGATGGAGAAGCCTTTGATTTTGCCCGGCTCTGTTTGGTGCGAATGCGGATATACCCTTCTAGGAAGTAGAACAGCATCACATGCGGTGCAACAATGAGAATGAGGTGGCTCTCGATACTAAAGCCGTGCCATACCGCGGCATTGGATCCATCCTGGGGCTAGGGCTTGTGAATGGACATTGTTGAGGGGAGTGAAGGAGGCAATTGATTGATGCAGCGGCAACAGTGAGAGGAAGCGTGAGAAAAAGTCCTGCCATGATTATTTTCTATCCCGGGCTGCATCTCGCGGCATGGGCACACCCCAGCGGGCGCGATATTAGCCCTGGTGTTGTCTCTCCATAACAGAGATGAAGTATCGCAGACGAACCTGGTGAGAGCGGTGGCTATGAGCGATATACGTTGGAGGCACCTGGGGCGTGCTGAGGTGGGAATTTTTGCCCATTTTTTCCTTTTAGGACGGCACTAAACACGGAGCAAGGAGCCGGGACTATGGGGATCGGCAGAGGGAGTGAACAACTTGCCAGATGCATATATACGGGGGCTGTGATTGGCGAGCGGCATGGGGGTCGGGCATGGCTAGGCATGGCCTTGCAACTTTGGGACTGAAACAAGCAAAACGAAAGGGCTTGAGGCTCTCGGGCCATGCGCAGAGCCAAGCTGGATTCGACCAGGCGGCATCGTCATCCTACGTCACAGCTGCCGGTTTGCGTGCATCTGGAACTGGCGAGAGGCCTCCCTCTGCCTGTGGCAGTATGAGGCATTTGGGTTTGGGGCCAGGGATGGCTGTGCTTTGTGGTCTTTTTGTCTGTTCTTGTTGTTGTTGCGGTGAAGGGCTGGATTCATTCACCGTGTCTAGACCAGTCCATGCTATTTTCACCATTGAAGCAGAGTTGGGCAAAGCTAATAGTAGTCATTGCTGTTATTTCGTATTTCGTAATTGAATGGAAGTTTTTTTGACTACTAGCTGTTCCCTCAGCGGAGCCCGTTCCCGTTCCGTTGATCTCTTGGTATGTAGTGTGTAGTCTAGACAACTTATACGTGTAATTGTGTGCCAAGCTTTGAAGATTGTATGTAGGAATAGAGGGTTCCAGGTTGTTCACTAACACGGGAACACACACACACCGCTGTGCTATGCTGTGTTGTGTTGTATGCTCTATGCTATGCTGTGGGATGAACTGATATCAATGCATGCACCAGCTTCTGCATGGCTGACCGCTTCATGCCTAGAGCATACACACGGATGAATTGGTAATATTGAGTAAATACGACGATACTATTGCTACACGTACATACATACAGTAGTCCTGCACACTCTCTCTCACATATCACCACGCACGTTATCACTGCGGAAAAGTGGTAGAGCGACGGAACCGCCAGGTCGGGGGACCGGCTGGTCGAAGCTTGCCCGCTCTTCTTGCAGCCCTAAGCCATGTCCGTCAGAATCCTGGCCGTGTACCCGCGACCTTTGGCGAGCGTGGATGTACAGTGTCGACTCGACCGCGTCCGCACTGGATGGACCGTTACGCACGGGGCTGGAGCCGTAGTGCATAGATGCATATTACGCCCGGGTTATTGCATACCGGCAGCAGCATGATGGCATCCTCCAGCGCTGGCTCGTGCCACTTCCATGCTCTGGATCCTCCCATGTCGAACCGGATCGCTGCCACGCCACGCCTCATCCGGAATGGCAGTCAATTGACTCCCCATATTTTGCCATGAGCTTATCACAAAGCGAGCCTTGGCATCTAGGAACACGCACGACCCCCCTACGAGCCTGTTGTTGTCGCTTGTCGCCTGGATGTTGAGGGCAAACGAACTCGCCTCTATCTAGCCTCCCGCCTCCCCTCTTCTGCCTAGACGGACGCGTACTGTATGATGACCTGTACCGAATACCTGCCTGCATCTTGTGCTCGGCTACAGCGGCGTGACAAGTGATCAATCATCTGCTCGTGCAATTACCCGTAGGGACAAACACAGCCAGAGAGAGCAACGAATCTCAACCCTGCTTCGAACAACTCGCTACTCCACATGGCATCTGAGGGCACAGACTACAGCGTTCCAGCCCTAAACCACAACTCCAAAAGCGGACCACCAACGTTCGGCAGCGAATGTTTAGCGGCCGCTAATTTGCGTCGTCGACTTGGGTAGTGCTGCCAGCTCCGCCTATCACAGGCATCATACAACAGGATGAGCGACAAATGCAGCAACCAGAGAAACGGACGGCCCCGAGCAAAATGCTTGGCATGTATGGTAGCATTCATGTTGAGACCAAGCATCACCGCATCTTGAATGACTTAAAGAGCCGCCTCCCCTGCTTCCAAGTCTTCATGGCTGACCTCTGTCTATACGTCTGTTGCAGAAATGACTCGGTTTATAGGGAGGGAGCTTTGCCCACTACTGGCGGTCCTCTCGTGCTCTTTTACCTCTCCTCTCTCTGCCTTTCTTCGGCTCGGTTGGCCAACTGTAACAACCACGGCTCGTGCAGAATGACATTGATGGCTTGAAATTCTGTCATTCAGAAAACTCAGCAGCCACACGGCCAAACCAGTTGCGCCGACACACACACGGACAGCCACTGTTTAAGCGCAGCGCAGCTCACGCCAAACGTAACCGAAACGCCAGATCACGGGCTACTCAGGGCATATTCTGGCAACACGGACGCCAATGTTCTAGTGGGACAACTTGCCGTTCTTTTTTGCGCCACCTCTGTCAAAATTTTCCGTCGCTGCTCTACGGTATCCTCAATTCAATTGACGCATCACCAAAGCTAATAATACCCACTCATAAACAACGGCAAGCTACGGCATTGCTGCCACTGAGTAAAAAGCTCTTGTCGAGTCTAGACAACCAGACCTTGGGGCACTAATAAGCAACATGAATAAGTTACAAGAGATGGGGGGCCTGGAGAGCCGAGATTTTCGCCGTAGCTGGTTTCCGAGTACCTCGCCCCGAGAGCCGTCGTGAGAACAAGTGGCCGTATTTCTTCGAGCGGGAGCGGGAACGCCTCCTTATGTATTACTACTGGAAGTGAGACGAGAGTCCACTTCGGTCCTTTAACCAAGATATCTCTAGTGGAACTCTCATCTGCACGTACTTTACCGAGTGCTACGTGGTGCAGGTGCTCGCTACGAGGCATACGAGTCCATGGTGAAACTCAGTGCATCTTATCTACAGACCTTCCTTGTTTGAATCCAGGGCCGCTTCACTACGTTGCTTCTGAATCCTGTTGGTTGTGTGAAAGCGATTGTGAAACCAGGCTCTTGAGAGGCGAGACGAGTTGATACCACGGCGGTTTGCACCACAATTGAGGTTGGTGCATGAACAGCAGATGAGCGCATTAGCATCCAACTTCTGTCCAATATCTGAGAGGTCAGCACCAACACATTCCCAATGTCCGAAAAGTCGTCTTTGCACGATGTGGGATTCGGAGCTATTTTTCGTTTCCTCCAAAAAAGAAGAAAAAAGAAACCCCAAAAATCTCATCAGCTCATGCGCTCGTTGGTCACCGTCGATAGTTGCGCGTCCTGAGAGAGGGTTGGTGTGGAGTACCAGCAAACCCAGCTTTTGAGACACGATCCAGTCACCCACGTGCGTGAGCTACCGTTGTCAGATGGAGACAAACCAAAAGACCCTCCAAGACCCTCTCAGCGCCCGTCGCCATTCTGCAGGACGGGTCTCAGCCGGCGATTCAATATTGGCCACCGTCCCTTTCCCACGTGCTCGGGTCCTGGCCTCTCTTGGTTGCAGCTACTCACTCTCGCCACTGACTGTCTTTTTAGTATCACGGTTCAAGACACCGAAAGACCCTTTGACGACTCCAATAGTTTGTCTAGAACACGAACAACGGGATACTCCGACACGAGAAAAGAAAAAAAAAATTTCTTCTCTAACTCAAGGACGGACAATAGACTGTCTTAGTGTTGTTAGCAGATGCCGTCGATTTTCTCCACTGCCAAGCAAAGATTCCTTCATCGCCAAGTGTCTTGGCCAACGTGGCTCTGTCGCCCAACAGAGTGTCGCATGCTCAATTGCCAATTGCTGGACTGGTAGGTGGTGCTACATGCTATACGGATTTAACGTCTTTTTCTGGGCGGATCGTACGAGTAATTCCCGTACTGGAATCTTCAGGATCACCATGAGGCTATACACAAACAAGTGTGACGATTCACAACGTTTCGTCATTGCCTCTTTCATCCAGAATGTAGATGTCATGTTTGATGGTCATTACTATTATTATTGTATTGTACTACTATTTTACATGATGCCCGTGTACGTAACCGTTATTTCGGTGTTCCTTGGTGGTTCAATGCTTGTCTCAGCGCCTTGTCTGCCCTTTGTTGGCGCTTCTTGAATGTTCTGAGAAACATGTCGGGAATGGGGTGCTTGCTGTTTGGGTGGTTGGGATCGAATTCGACGCTGGCAGTTGGGCCAAACGCACGGGTTGTCGTCTGAACCGCGTAGTGCAGCAGATCCGAACCGATTCCCTTTCCTCGGTATCGCATCTTGGTGGTCCAGGCGCGAATGGTGCCTCGACCAACCGTGCTGGGCTGCACAGCGTTCTTCTTCTTACTTATCTCCTCTCCCTCCAGCCTCAGCACAACGGTACCGATGATATTGTCGCCGTAGACGGCTGCGATGACGGTGTCTTGCTTGCCGTCAGGGCCAGTGATGAAGTCTTTCCATTTGAATTCCTCGGCTCGCTGAATATAACCTGACGTATAGAATCGAACGAACGACAGATACAGGATGATGGAACCACAAATCATTGTCATGAGGGTACCAAGACCTGCATGCTGGTATTGGTGATATGCACCAGCACACATGGCGAACAGCCCCGCGATGCAGAGTGGGTTGAAGATGATAGCGGCAGAGGCGGTTTGGCGCTGCTGTGCGATGCTGTCAGCGACTAGGTGCAGCGCGTCCTGCTTCTCCTGGTCTCGCGTGACCACTCTGTAGGAGAGCGCCGGAGTGTCGGCGAGCGCATCGTCGGCGTTGTTGTCGTTCTGGGGCTTGTCGGCCATGGTTTGAGTGTGTGTTGTGAGTGACATGTTGAACCTTGATAGCAGAAGCTGACAAAAAAATTTAGATCCTGAACCCTGGCCGGTGCTAGCGGGGGGAAGCGACTGAGAAGTGCGAATGCTGGGATGAACCGATTTTTCTCGTCGGGCTCACGCGATGCAAAAATAGGCAAAAGAGAGACGAAAAACAGGCTCAAAAATTAAAAATCAACCTTGAAAATAAGCTGCTCAACGAAGCCGGGGGCAAGCCATGGCTTACAGGCTGCAGGCGAAGATGCAGGTGGCGTACATGAGTGAATTTGGAACTGATCAGCAGTTGCTCGAGAAGAAAGTGGCTTTCAGGCAGCGTGGATACGTGGATTCAGCACTATCTTGAACTGAATCGAAGGCAGAATTTGATAGAGATTCAGCAGCGCTGGGGCGAGCACGTGGGGCGATGCAGGCAAGCTCATGCGCGGAGAGGCTTCCAAGCTTCGAGGCGAGGTGGATAAGGCGAATAGACCATGGGTCCGATCCGAATCGTCGGTGTCCCAAACAGGCAACCGACTGGCTCCACCCGCCTCACTCAGTTTCGGTCTCGAAACTAGAACGATACAGCAGAATGACCTCGAGACAAGGCGAATGGCGCATCGTCGAAGTTCAGCTGCTGCACCTCAAGGCATTCCAATGGCCTCAGCAGAGACGTGCCAAGCCGCGAGTCGATTGCCGTCATAGCCAGGACCCTGGGGCTTCCTTTTGACTTCCCGGAAGCAGGCTGCGCAGACGCATCTAAATTTCAAGCATATGCAGATGCGAGAAGTGGAGAGATGCGTTCCCCGTATCTGATGGGTTGATCGAGACAACGTGGTGGCATCGCGGCCCCTCATTGGTCGATCCTCCACAACAACACAACTACACAACTCGGGTCAGCATGCTCTAGGCTTTTCCATCAAACAGCCCGGACAGGCATCTGTGGCCAATAGCCTCGTCTAGATAGCGTCGGAGTGCCTGATCCTCTGCCCTTCCATCTCCGTCTGTGGCTGCATTCGCGTTTTCTATTATCGGTTTGGCCCGCTCCGAGTGGCCAGACTAGACTATTCAGACCCTCGGTCGTCTTGGCTGGGAAAAGCCTCCGAGGACTCGATCCACGATGGGCTAAGGTGCCTGAAGATGATTAAAATTAATTCTCCTTGGGTTTGAGACGTTGAAATCGTTGTGCTCCTGGTCTGTATATAACTCCCATGGGCCTGTCCCTGGCATTTGCTTGGCCTGTTCCCTCCCCTCCCCTTCTCTTGCTTCTCAACCACAGGCGTTGAAGAACCCCCTTGTCTTTTCCTCTTCTCTTTGGAGGAGAGTTGATATAGAGCTTGTGTTGTTGTCTCTCATTACACTTTTTTCTTCTTCTGTTACAAAAAAACAACAGCCCCCCTTTTTACCATGGCGTTCGGTAAGACCGCCGGAGGCAACAGTGCCTACCACAACTACAACAATGATTTCCTCCACGTCCAGGATCTCAACGAGCGTCGTCGTCTGGCCCTCGCCGAGATTGACAAGGCTCCCTTTGGCTGGTACCATGTCCGCGCCATTGTCGTTGCCGGTGTTGGTTTCTTCACAGACTCATACGACATCTTCACTGCCTCCATGTTGACCGTTATGCTGGGTATCGTCTACTTCCCAGGAGTCGGCCAGATGCCCACCTCCTCCGACAGTGCCATCAAGCTCGCCACCTCTGCCGGAACTGTCATTGGACAGGTTGGATTTGGTATCGCTGCCGATTTGGTCGGTCGTAAGCGCATGTACGGTCTCGAACTTATTGTCATCATCTTCGCTACCATCGGTCAGGCCCTGACCAGCGGTTCTCCTGCCTGCGACGTTGTCGGTCTCATCATCTTCTGGCGTGTTATCATGGGTATCGGTATCGGTGGTGATTACCCCCTGTCTTCCATTATCACATCTGAGTAAGTATCTCTTGAGTCTCATCGCTTGCTTCACTGGGTTGGTTGACTAATCGCTACTCCAGGTTCGCCTCCACCAAGTGGCGTGGTGCCATGATGAGCGCCGTCTTTGCTATGCAGGGTCTCGGCCAGTTCACTGCTGCCCTCATCATGCTTTTCGTCACTCTCGGCTTCAAGGGCTCATTGTCTTCTGCCGCCACCACTGCCACCTGCACTGGTGTCTGCCAGCTGGCCGTTGACAAGATGTGGCGTACCCTGATCGGCTTCGGTGCCGTCCCCGCCTGCATTGCCCTCTACTGTAAGTGCCATTGACAACCATTGGCATAATGTATCGTCTCCTAACTGGGTGTCCAACTACAGACCGTCTGACCATCCCCGAAACCCCCCGTTACACCTTCGACATTGCTCGTGATGTCGAGCAGGCCGGTGATGATGTCAAGGCTTACATGACTGGCAAGCGTGAGGGCCACCCCGACGAGATTGCCCGCATCACCGCCAACAAGGCTGCCCAGGAGTCTCTCCAGGTCCCCAAGGCCAGCTTCCGCGACTTCTGCGCCCACTACGGCAAGCTCAAGAACTTCCTCATCCTGTTCGGAACTGCTGGTTCATGGTTCTGCCTCGACGTCGCCTTCTACGGCCTCTCCCTTAACAACGCCACCATCCTCAAGGTCATTGGCTACTCCACCAAGAACAACGTCGATGTCTACAACTTCCTGTACAACACTGCCGTCGGCAACATTGTCATTGTCCTTGCTGGTGCCGTCCCTGGATACTGGGTTTCCGTCGCTACTATTGACACTCTCGGCCGCAAGACCATCCAGATGGGTGGTTTCGCCATTCTGACCATCCTCTTCATCGTCATGGGTTTCGCCTACAACCACATCGGCTCCAACGGCCTCCTTGCCATCTACGTCCTGGCCCAGTTCTTCTTCAACTTTGGTGAGTAGTTTTCCCCCCTCGTTATATAATGAACAATACAAGGAATAAAGGCTAACGCAAAGTGTCGCAACCAGGCCCCAACACCACCACCTTTGTCGTCCCCGGTGAGGTCTTCCCCACCCGTTACCGTTCCACCTCCCACGGTATCTCCGCCGCTTCCGGCAAGATCGGCTCCATCATCGGCCAGGGTGCCATTGCTACCCTCCGCACCAAGGGCGCCACCAAGGACAACTCTGCTCCCTGGATGGACCACGTCCTCGAGATCTACGCCCTCTTCATGCTTCTCGGCTGCTTCACCACCTGGTTCATCCCCGAGACTGCCCGCAAAACCCTCGAAGAGCTCAGCGGCGAGGACGACTACGCTGTCAACCACCGGGACTCCAACGGCCCCGGCTTCGAGTCCGAGGTCGTCACTAAGATCTCTGCCGATGCTGATGCCGCTCGCAAGTCTCCTGAGCCGTAAGGCAAAACCACCCCCTTGTAAAGCGTCATGGCGTTGAAGGAGGAGGAGGAGGTTTTCCCTTTTTAGGTTTCCCTTGTTGTTTTTATTTAGGCTCATGAATCTTGCACGTGCATATGAAGGGTGTTTGCAATACGGTCTTGTTGATGAATGATACCACTCGCTATATGCCTTGCACGCTTAGCAAAATCGTTGGACGCTACAAACCTCACAGATATTAAAAAATACCCTTTTTCCTATAGGCAAATATATACTTATCTAATACTACCTAGTCATTCATTCCTTTCTCACATGAAATGTCCCATCCTATGTTGCGCGCTCATGTCTTTATAGCCTTTGTAGTTCTTTACGTGTAAATATCGGTGACATACATACCTTGTCGTTGACCCAATGAAGAGGCCCGGAAGATACCGACAGGGTGCACCAACCCACACCCCGCATGACGTGCAGGGTCACGATGCCAAGGGTTTTTTTGTGCGTATGCAACTGAGAATTTGGGTGTGTGGATCGGATGGAGAGTTTTCTTTGGGTTGTTTATGGAGTGCATGTGGTAGGGCTGTGTTTGTCTTGGTTATGAGAGGGGTTTTTTTGTTCTTGTGTGGATCGACGTATGTTTGAGTATGTGGGCGGTGAAGGGTTTGATGGATATGATTTTGTAGGGTGAGGGGATGGTTATGGTGTGATGGTGGTGGTTGGGTTTGGAAGGTGAATATTGATATTGCATTTTTTGCGTTATTTGCAGAGAATGAGTGTGTAGTGTTGTGAGAAGAAGTGTCGATGTTCTGAGACTTGATGTGAATCACCGTTCACTTGGACATGTATGTCACTGATATCAGAGGAAGTAAATGTTTGACTGGCTCAAGGCATTCATCTCTTCTAGAATGACTTCTTGATACCTAGGGGTATGAGGGAATGATGTTGCGCTTCGGGGTTGCTACCAAATTCTGGCAAGCGTATTGCACTATTTGTGTGAGGCTATATGTCGTATAAGACGTTTTAGAGTAGGAGTAGAGATGAAAGCCACAGCGTCCTCGTTCAGAGGAGAGCAGAGGCATTCATATCCTAAGCTTTTGAAGGAGGGCATTGCCTACTATAGAGCAAAGAAAAGATTTTTTGAGAGGGGAGGAGAGTGATAATAGAGAAGATGTGGCGGGATGCTTCAAGTCCTCACCAGCACAGATTCGGTGTAAGTGGGAAGAAGAAGAAGAAGCAGAGGAAGATAATGTAGGACGTGCGGTATTTTATATTACCATATTTTTACGGCACCATCTCACATAAGTCTTAATTAATCAATCGTGAAATGAGGTAGTATGGGAGACGGGATGGAATTGCACCATGCGTCAAATATTAATATGAGATGGAGGCAGAGAAAGCGAGAGATCAGATGGTGGGAGAGCGGGCGAGGACCCTCTGACTTGCTTGTCCGCAGAATGGCAAAATGGCAAAAATCAGCTGGAAGGGCCAAGTGCCGAGGAGGGGGCCGTGCATATGCGCATTGCATAGAGCGGGGTTTGCACCCTTGTAGTGAGGTGAGGTGAGGTGAGGTGAGGTGCATTCAGACGAGATACGATACGCGCTCTCTCGGCCAACTAAAATGCCCGAGGGCTGAACAAGGACAAAAGAACGGAGAGAAAACGCGCAGGAAAAGCGGGAAATTGGAGAAAAAAAGAGGGAAATGAAAAATATGGGAACGGGAAACACAAGAGGCCTTTTTTGCTTCTTTTTTGCCTTTCTTTTGCTCCATCTCGGCTGGGATTTTTACTGCGTAATAGAGTGTCGTTTTGATTTGGACTTTTTTCAGGGCTTTCTCACTTTGGACCCCCCCAAGAGCGATGCTTGATGCGGTAAGTCCATGTCCCGCTGTGATGCAATAGCGGAGGTACAACGGTTACCGCCTGGCAAGGGGGAAATTCCCTCATACAATTGCATATCCACAGCCAACGGCGGCCAATGGCAGCTTAGCGGGGCCGGGGAGCAACAGCAGCGCACTGTGCGCTTGTGAGGGCAGGCCAAGTATCTTGTACCCGGCACATGTATTCCGTCTGCTGGCTTTCAACATTCGGGGTCCCTTTTATGGATTATGTTCCTTTTGATACGTGTATTATGATTGTTGTTATATGGGACTAGCGACGGGTCCCCTCCCTTCTTTCTCGGGCCATCCCAGATCAGGTTGATAGTTTTCAGTTTTTTTCTCTCTTATTGTTTCCACGCCCTCAGCTCCTTTTTATGACTTACACGGCTGGCTAGCTGGTTCAGGTAAGCTGGGCGGCAACAAAGACTTGACAAAGAGAGACACAGCATAACATAATGGAATAGTTGGGTCCAGTCGTCTTTCATATTTAGCTTCCCTGCGATATGCGGGAAATATTTCTTGGCCTTTTTCCGTTGTTGTCTACACGCCCCCCTTTTTTTTGCCCACTTCCCACCTGGGGAGGCGTTCGGGAACATGGCACATAAGACAGATGCAGTCTTTTGTATGTATACGGAAAAGCCAATGGGGGTTTGCGGTTGCATGAGTACGGTGGCCGTATGCATAGCAGCCATGTACGGCCGTCTGTTATACTGTAAGCTGGCGAGAGATATCACAGCCCGGCCCCAGCCCTGGTGGCGACGAGGGCCAAAGGGTGTAGGAACCGATATCCCCTCGTGCTGTTGACTGCAAGCGTCCTGAATTTTTCTTTCAGCTTTTGTCGTAGCTGGGTCATTCATTATCCTAGACCGCTCGAGGCTGTTGCATAAAGCCTGCCTCTTGTCCTCGAGTTCTCTCTGCTTTTTTCACCTTCATCTGGGTTGACAGTTCACCTCCTTCTCTTCGACCGGCTTCCTCGTGCTGTGTTAGGACGTGTTGCGGAAAGACGTGTTGTTGGCTTATACGCCGTCGTCTGTTCTTCTTGCCCCTTTTCATTTCAATTTCAATTTCATTCAAAGAAATAGAAAATCACTTTGAAAATCAAATCTTTTTGATATCCTTCTTCTCTACTTCTTCACAATGTCTGAAAACGTCGCCCCCGAACCGGACGAAAAGGAACCCAACGTCGACCTCCGCATCACCTTTAACGATGCCTCACATCCTTCTGGCAGAGCTGGTCGCAGCAATGCCTTCGATCATGACTTGACGCGCCCGCTGTCTCGAAAGAGGTCCTTGAGTCGTGGCTCGGCCACCAGCCGTCGCGACCTGCCCTCCTCGCCCTACTCTGGCGTCCAGATTGAATACCGCACCTTGTCTATTCACGTTTCTGAGTCTCGCAATGTCGATTCGGAAGCGCTGGCTGATCTCAAGGCCCCCAAGAAGGATGGAAAAGAGGAATACTTCTCCAACTTGACCTTCCATGAGCTTGAAGTTGGCCAGCTCTGCCAGCAGCTCAACGTCTCTCAGGAGGCTGGTCTGTCGGAGAGTTCTGCAGCAATGAGACTCCAGCGAGATGGCAGGAATACACTTCCTCACCCCAAGGCAAACTACTGGAAAAAGATCCTCACGTATGTCTTTGGCGGCTTCTGCTCCGTTCTGTGGGTGGGCGTCATCATCTTCTTCATCTGCTGGCGTCCCCTAAGCAACCCTCCATCGCCAACAAACCTGGCCCTCGCTATTCTTGTCCTCATTGTCATTTTCCTCCAGGCGAGCTTCTCTGCCTTCCAGGACTGGTCCACCTCGCGTACTATGAAATCCATCACCGACCTGCTCCCCTCGGATGCTCTGGTGCTGCGTGATGGCCAGCTGATGAAGATACGGGCTACTGAACTCGCGAGTGGAGATGTCGTCCACTTGAACATTGGCAACAAGGTGCCTGCAGATATGCGCATCATCGAACACTCCGGCGACCTTCGCTTCGACAGAGCCGTCTTGACTGGTGAATCGGACGAAATCGAGGCTTCAGTCGACCAAACCGATGAAAATTTTCTCGAGAGCCGCAACATTGCTCTGATGGGCACTCTTGTCGTCAACGGAGGTGGCGTCGGAGTTGTTGTCCTGACTGGTTCTCGCTCTGTCATGGGTCGTATTGCAACTGCCACTGCCTCGGCAGAGGAGCGCCCGACTTTGATTCAAAGAGAAATCTCGCGCTTCGTCTACATCATCGTTGCACTGACTGTTGTTCTCGCTCTGATTATCCTACTTACCTGGGTGGGATGGCTGCGTAGGGACCACTTTGCCTACATGAACGTTGTGGCCATGCTCAACAATGTCATGGGCTGTGTTGTCGCCTTCATTCCTGAGGGTATGCCTGTTGGTGTCGCCCTGACACTCATGATGGTGGCAAGACGCATGAAGGCCTCAAACGTCTTGCCCAAGGGCCTTTCTACCGTCGAGACATTGGGTTGTGTCAACGTCATTTGCTCCGATAAGACGGGTACCTTGACGCAGAACCAAATGCACGTCAACTCCGTTGCCTTTGTCGACGAGCCAATCGCTATCCAAGACATCTACAACAACCTCGGCAGCGATAATGTCGATGCTGGAGTGAAAAAACTTCACCAAGCCGCTTCACTCTGCAACGATGCCACATTTGCACCGCAAACTCTCCATCTCCCTGTTGCATCTCGAAACATCCAAGGCAACGCTACAGATGGTGCCGTCCTTAGATTCACCGCTGGTGCTCCGATCGCGAACGAGAAAGCAGAGCAGCCTATCAAAGTCTTCCAGATCCCCTTCAACTCCAAGAACAAGTGGATGCTCACCATGTACAAAATCCCTTCGGAAAGCCAAGCTCTTAACGAATTTCAAGTCTTTGTCAAGGGAGCTCCCGACGTTCTCCTGCCCTCCTGCACAGCCTACTGGTCTCGCAAATCAAAATGCGTCATGCCTCTCGATGCAACTGCAAAGACTGCCTTTAAGGAATACCAGGATAAGCTGTCCAAGAACGCCGAGCGTGTCATTGTTCTCTGCATGAAGAGCATGATTGTTCAGGATGCCATGGGTACCAACGCCTTCAGCGACGAGGTTACCAGCCGCGCCACCGATGACCTTATCGTTGTTGGTATCTTGGGCATCACGGACCCCCCTCGCCCCGAGACCCTGGACACCGTCAGGGAGTGTCGTCGCGCTGGAACAAGATTCTTCATGGTTACTGGTGACTACGGACTGACTGCTGCTGCCATTGCGCGCAACGTCGGCATCTTCACTGGTGAACGAGATCCTGATACTATTACCACTATCAAGGCCAACAACGACATTGACACCGTCAACAAGTTGAACAGCGCTCGCGTTGCTGGAGAATGTAACAGCCTCCTTCTCGAGGGACACAGTCTTGGCGGCCTTGGTGATGAGGATTGGAGCGTCATCTGTGAATACCAGGAAATCGTCTTCGCTCGTACGACACCGGAGCAGAAACTTCGCATTGTGGAAGAGTTCCGCAAGAGAGACAACGTTGTTGCTGTGACTGGTGACGGAGTCAACGATGCACCTGCTCTTCGTGCTGCAGATGTCGGTGTTGCCATTGTTTCGGGCAGTGATGTTGCTATCGAGGCTGCTGATCTTGTCTTGCTGGACCGCTTCGACTCCATCATTGACGCTATCCGTCTTGGCCGTCTTGTCTTCCAGAACCTGCAAAAGGTCATTGCGTACCTTCTCCCCGCTGGTAGTTGGTCTGAGATCTGGCCCGTCATTCTCAACGTCTTCTTTGGTGTTCCTCTGCCCCTCAGCTCGTTCCTCATGATTATGATTTGTGTCTTCACCGATCTGTTCTTGTCGCTGTCTCTCATCATGGAGAAGGAGGAGTTTGATCTCCTTTCGCTGCCTCCTCGAAACCACAAGAAGGACCATCTCATCAACTTCAAGATTTACGGCCAGGCATACCTCTTCACTGGTACGGCTGAAACTATCTGCGCTCACTCCATGTTCTTCTTGTACATGTGGAAGGCAGCCGGCATTCCCGTCAGCCAGCTATTCTTCCTTTTCGAGGGCTACAGCGAGGGATTCCACGGCTACACTCAAGATCAGCTCAATCACTTCAACTACACCGGCCAGTGTGTTTACTTTGTCACCCTGGTTATTCTCCAATGGGGCAATATCCTGTCCGTGCGCAACCGCCGCCTCAGCATCCTCCAGGCCGATCCCTTCACCCAGAAGCGTCGTAACCCCTGGCTGCTGCTCAGCATGCTCATCAGTCTCGCCATTGCCATCTTCGTCACTGAAGTCCCAGGTCTTCAGACATTGTTCCTCACCGCGTCGGTTCCTATTGAGTATTGGTTGATTCCTATTCCTCTGGCTTTGGGAATTCTGGTCCTAGATGAACTGCGCAAGCTGCTTGTTCGATTGTTTCCCAACGGACCTGTGGCAAAGGTTGCGTGGTAAACGGAGTTTTGAATATATACCCCCTCATTTATTTCCTCTTCTTCATTCGTTTGTTTGGATACCATTTACACACATATACGATGTGCATGGATATGAGATCTCGAAAGGGTTACGTATGGAAGGAATTTCTTAAAAGTAGAGTCTAGTATATAATGGAATATGACAAAATATATGATCAACTATATCAGCAATGTCCCATACTTTCACTCACATATTTACATGAAACGCTTTTGAATAACAACAAAAAGCTAGTATACATCAATGTGCTACTCAGTCCTCCTTCAAATCAACTAAATTTGCTTCGTCTGCCGGTGATTGCCCAGCAAGTAGCTTAACATTATTCTTATCTCAAACAGCCCATTCTTGTAAAACCCTTCAAACACGGTGTGTGGTCCCATCTCTAGTAAATAATCTGAAGGTGCCTTTGGATTATAGGGAACAAACTTGAGCAAATATGCGTCTTCAACACCAGGCTCCGCATATTCAGGGATAACAAGCTGCAGTCAGGACCACCCCCCTCCCCCCTTATCTGTTAATGCCGAACATAGGCCTATGCCATTGGTAATAGGTGGTTGCTTCCACAAGGTCGCTCTGCACCAAGCAAGTCACTACGTGTTAATACTGGCCCACCGCGTGATAGCAGGCAGAGTTTCCTGCGTTTGGTCAGTAGCCCACTGAGTTAACTTTATATGTAGTGTCGCGGACGGCAAGATACCCGTGGCTATATGCACCAGCATATATGCTTCAATGATAGCAGCTAAGGTGACCATAAAGGCAGGACTGCACATAGCCTTCTGATATTCTTCCAGACCATATGGGAAATCAGCTTGTTTCACATGCTGCGGCGAGATAAAGTCTTTAATGAAGTTAGGCGAAGCAGAATAATCCGACTTCTGGTTTTGATCGTCGATAATTTGCGACCGGTATACGCAAACTCCGTATAAACGCAGCTCACAATTAACTACTTGCCCATAGCGACAGCTTCTAAATGCTTCAGAACTTCTTCAGCTTGAACGCAGATGTTTCGAAATATTCCACATTAACAATATTCTTAGCAAATACTAGAGCCCTTGAGGGCATCCTGCAACAGCTGTGACTTCCACCTCACTCTCAACATAACAATTGCTATTGAGAGACGACTAGCAGAAGTTCACTTCAACTGTGGAGAGCACGCTTCGGCTTTTTCTCTCATGAAGCTATTTCTTACAGTCACAAGGACATATACGGGGTCAACCATCCCATGGACCTACAATGCCAAAAACTTCATGCCTTCATGTACGAGAGTCTTGACTACCAGAAATCTGTCATCTCCGCAAAAATAACTATGCTGAGAGACGCGCAATGAGGACGAGACGATGAGAACTTTGACGAGGTACATACAAGTGGGCAACTTGATGACTGTGCGGTCAGCTGTGTTTTTGATATGCTGATATGATTCTGCTACAGTTCTGCTACAGAAGACGATTACATGTGGCACTTGAACTAGACCATGGAGTACCTGGAAGAGATTTAAGCGAGTGAAGCTTTTGATTGCAAATTGCAAGACTAGTCATGAGACTGGAGGTTTGTTGGAGCTTAGCGTATGGAAGACCTTGTATCATTTTAAGACTGATGATGTTTTTGACGTTGGGTGCGCTCTCAAGGACTGGAGGGTGGAGATAGAGATGGAAAAGGGCGGATGGGATAGCCGTGCATGGTCTGTTACTGTTTAGACAAGATGAGTATACTCTACATTCTCAGCATACACGAACAAAAGAGAACAGTTAGTGTCTGGCATTCAATTTTTTAATTTTGTTCCGGCAGAAAGCTACATAGCTAAATGAGTGACTGGGCACAATGAGCGTAGGGATGCCAGATTTACAGGCTGCATTGGCAATGAGTGATGAGCAGCTATGTATAAATACTCAGTCAAATTACCTTTAGGTTTTTCATTTGACTGAATCAAGCCTTGATGACTGCTGGGAGTCGGCGGAAGCCTCCTCGGCAGGCAACATCGCACTGCAACTCAACCATGCGCTTCTGGTCGCCGGTAGGGTCTGCGGACTCGGCCTCAAGCTCCCAGCCAAGGAACTCATTGGTGTAGTTGGACTTGAACTGAGCGTCCAAGACGCCGAGTCTCTGCCCATACTTGGTCACCTTGTTCCAGTCGCGCTGAACGTTCTTCAAGTCCTTTGAGAAGTAGGCAAAGCTACGCTCAAACATCTTGCGGTTGAGGTCAGTTCCCATGACAGGCTTGAAGTCGACGTACTCAGCCCAAGCCTTGTTGGGGTCGGCAAGGACGAAGTCAGTGGCCTTTTTGACAGCACGAAGGAAAGCGCGAACTTTCTCCGGGTTCTTCTCAATGAAGGACTCGTTGCCGATGTAGAGGATGGTGCAGAAGCAGCAGCATCCTAATTCGGCGAGCTCATCAATGCGAAGCATTTGGACGTCTGTCTTGGGGCGGCCCTGCTTGTCGAGCCACTCCTCGAGCTCAACCATCTGGACATTCTCCAGGCCAATACCAGCGTCAATTTCGCCGCTGATGATGGCCTTGGAAACATTCATTCCGCAGCGAACTGCAGTGTAGTCCTCTGGGGTGAGGCCATAGTGGGAAGTCAGCTCGTCGATTTGGATCTTGCCGAACTCTCCCACGTAGCCGATGCGCTTGCCCTTGAGGGAGCGGAAATCAGTGGTGATGCCCGACTCCTTGAGATAAATGACACCCGTGAATGGTTCATCAAGCAGGCTGCCGATGGAAACAACCGGGAAGCCACGGGCCTTTGCCTAAAGGAGTGCATAAGTAACTATAAGGAATTGTTGAGTCAAGGGCGTAGCCTTACAGCAAGAGTGTGGATCATAGCCTTGAATCCGAGGTCTACTTTGCCGGATCCGATGATCTCGGTGACATCCTAGTAATGCGAGTGAGTTTCTGCTCAATGAATGGTTAGGAAATGTTACATACGCTAGGGTCGTTGGGCTCCAAGAGAGCGACCTTAATGCCTTCATCCTTGAAGTATCCTTTCGCCTGAGCGAGGTAAACCGGTGCGTGGTACGGGGTGGCGTGCCTGTGTCTCGGTTAATTTCACAGATCACTGGCTCAATTGACGAGGATAAGTCTGACCAGTTGGCCAAGAACGTGATCTTATCCGTCGACATTTTGGATAATCGAGCAAAGAGCTATGTGGGTTAGTCTGTACACTGTATGATTAGGAGAGCAGTGGAAGCCCAAGAAGCAGATCCTTTCGCTGGTATTATCCAGATCAAGTTCGCCGGTATTTCTCAGATCAATCCACTCTACTATGCTGTCTCCTACCTAAAACTAGACATCAAGACAGCGGATCGAATGAATCGATCACCATCGAGAGCTAGTGGAGAGAGACAACATGATAGAATGGATCGAACACCCGGATGCTTGCTCAGTCTACTTTACCTCGATGACTGGATAGTTCCATTGCGACAAGTAACATGGCTCCTTGGAGGCGAGCCTCGTACCAAAAGAGTATTGTTGGGAATTGGTTGTTTTTGCGTGACAGAAAATTTGACAATCCAAAGATTGAATAAACTAAAGTTGTGTGGGAGAAGAAGGGAAGAGACGAGAGTTTTAGAACTGAAATAAAATATTCAAAAGAGCTACCCCTCAATCTCACGGTGGGTAAATTATGTCATGACCGAAGTCGGATATCGCGCATGTAATTGTGGTTATTTCATATGCCCGTTTATACCCGAGTATACACGAACATACGATATCAAAACTTGTGGAGATGTATATTGTACTCGAAAAGATGTTGCTTGCTTTGAAACTTATCGACGAGTAGGCCGGGTTGATTAAACTCACTAGTGGAATGAGCTAGACAGAATCTCAAAGTCCGCCTCAATTGATGAGTAGAGTCAACCTACATACTTGCTTTCTATATCTTAGAGTAACTCATCTAAAGAGCATCATTAAAAGAAGATTTCGAAGTCGCGCGAGGAATTGATGCCTTGGTTAAAAGGAACTTTGATATGTACATGCGTCTTTAACGAGTCGATTATGGTCTGGGGCTTTCTTGCACGTCATACTCCCTCCATCCATATCTGCCGTTGTTATCAATGGGTGCCCGGTTTACCTGTCAACCTGTCACTCGAATCCAAAAAGTTATATCCGGTAACCCGGCATATTCTAACGAACCATTCTGTGCATATGATAGTGGAGAACTGCGCGAATAAAGAAAGCGCCATAATGCGAAAACAGCTTCATTTAATCTCACAGAAGTAAACGAACAGCACCAGGCACTGATTATTAGGGCACGAGTCTGAAACCTTCAGTTATGACTAGAAGTCTTTGATGTTATTAATTTATATATCGTAGCTTCATATAATTCATTAGTAGGCTGCCGAGCCATATATCAATCTAATAATCCAACAGCGGCTGCGATACTGCATTGACCACTGTGGATACAACACTTCCCAAACCTGCCAAGGTAATGTTAGGGCATGTAAGGTCAAACACCGACGGAGACACAAACTGTGCCTTGGGACGGTTGTTTTGGCCAAGCACGATCAACGAGGCCTTCTTCTTGTTGAATTGAGGCCATCCAAGGCTACTGAGGCCTGAGGTAGGGTTGTTGCTAAAGGTAAACCAAGCATGTTGCATCAGCTTCGTGAGACTTCTCTGGTCTGCGGTTGTGGGCAATCCGCTGACATCCGCGGATGCTCCAAAGATCATGTGAAGATCGACACCGTGATAAGCACCGCTGGTGGGATAGAGGCGAGTGTTATCCCAGTCAGCCATGTATCGGTATGCCCAGGCTGGCACTCCGTGATCGCGTCGAGCGTTGGCTTGGTGGGACACGGGGCAGGTGAAAGATTCCAGGAGGAAAGACACGACCTGGTCAGCAGTCGGCACGATACCAGAGGCAAAGGCGGGAATGCGGTAGTATCCATCTTCGTTGTTGTTATTTCCCAGCAAAAGAGGCACCTTTGCAAATTTACCAGCGTTGGTCAATGAGAGGTAGTCAGAGAAAACAACTTGTTCGTCTGGCATCGGGTAGAAAGCAGGAATGGATCGCAGAACACTGCTGCTCGGCGTGGGCTTGATGCCGGCGGCAGCGGCCTTGATGGCTGTCCAGTCAGCCTGGCGCATGCAAGACATGACATCGCTGGCAGAAGTGCAGTTCACAGCAGCCACAACAGTGTCCCAATTCTTCTCGGGGACGCCTGCGGCGTTGACGGGGAAGCTGAAGACATTGCCCGAGTGCGCAATGACGCCGTTGACAATGGGGTCCTTCTTGTATGCATAGGTCCAGTAGTCAACAGCAACACCTCCCGCAGACTGGCCAGAGATGGTAATCTTGCTGGGATCGCCGCCGAACTGCTTGATGTTGTCTCGAACCCACTCGACGGCCGCTCGCTGGTCGCGTAGACCGAGGTTCTGAGTCTCGCCTGGGGCACCAGGGAAGCCGAAAATGTTAAGTCGGTAGTTGACCGTAACGACGACAATATCCTCGCTGTCGGCAAAGTATTTGCCTGAGTAGAACGGGCTGTCGGTGTTTCCAATGGTATATCCTGTCCCCGTTGTTAGTGCCCGAGATCAGAGCCGTGTCTCACACGGCTTGGAGAATTGGATATGTGTATGCTTACTTCCTCCATAGAAGAACACCAAGACAGGTTTCTTCGCTTTCAATGCATTCTGCGTCGCCTTGGACCAAATGTTGAGGGTAAGGCAATCTTCACTCTGAGGAGTGCCCGCCGCAGAGGCGAAATAGTTGACGATCTGCTGCGCCTGGGGCGTAAACCCGGGGTAATTGACAGGCTTCGACGGCGTCAAAGGACAATCAAATCCAAAATTAGCAGCCACATAAGGCTTCTTGGATCGGATCTTGGCGGGCGCTGCGAATCGCAAGTTTCCAACAGGTGGCTGCGCAAAGGGAATGCCCAGGTATTCAATCACACAGGCCGAGTTGGACGCTTGGTGACCGGTGATGGGACCATTGGACGTGGACACGGTGAGAAACTGACGGGTGTTACAGCTCGATGCCGTCGATGATGTGACATCCACAGGAGTAGCTGAGGCAAGGGCAGCGCCCAAGATCAAGGCTGCGCTCTTAGTCGTGAGAAGCATGGTGGAGGTGAAGGAGAGGCTGCTGGAGATGTGGTGAACCGCCAATGCTCAACAACACCTTTCGTCCGAGTGATACGACAGCAGCATCTGCATCACTACATATATAGTCGTCCGGTTAGACTCCGAGCTTTGTCTGTTGTTACTTAACCCGGGCCAATTGCGCGGCGCGGATCCAGTTCATGCGCAATTTCATCAAACCACCGTTTACTAAACCCCATATTGATTGCCATAACCCACGTTGAGGCGCTCGCATCTGCAACCCGATCCAGTAACCAGGCCGCCCAGCAGAGCTTCTACAGGTAGCAGCTCGGCAACCAAGGTGCCGGGCCTCTCCAATGTCTCAGGCAATTATGGAGGCCCAGCTCCGGGATGGCGGCCAACAGAGCTCATTTTCCGGTCGCCAATATTCGTTTCCAGGTTGATTGATGCGGGAAGACGCGAAAGCTTCATGGGCCGGGGCACTTTTCTAGGTCGCTGGCAGGGATATCATCGGCCAACATCCCCCAAACAATTGGGGGCAATCCCTGCCGAGAGGTCACCAATTTGCAGCCAAGAAAATTACGGATCAATTGCTGCATGGCGGAGGAGCAGCTTGGTCAATAAATCTCAGGCTAAGAGAGAGTACGAAGCAATGAAAAGTCCATCTGCGGGCGCGAGGATTGAGTAAACGGGTGGAGTTGCGGAGGCCCTTCGATTTTGCTACGAGAGATTCTGCCCATGCGGAGGCTTACAGAGTGCAACATAGTGCGTAGTATTCTAGCAATCTCTTGCGTCTGTTTGTCTATTTGCAGTACTCACGCTCCGTGTTGCTCCCCTCCATTGACGGCTTCGTTTCTGCTTCTATGATCTACCAGTTTTCAAACTTCAAGCTGTAGTCACACACATATGTAGGTGCGGTACACCCGGCATCGCCCCTTTCTCACTGCAAAGCATCGAATGAGCCCCGACAAATTTATTGCGGTCCCTGTTTCGGTCAACTCCAAAAACAGCACCGCAGTAGGGTTCTTTCTCAACTTCTATAACATCTCAACCATTGTGGATGAGAAAAACCAATAGTTTGTAGCCACTTCTCGCGCTCAACTGCGCCGGTATGCTCGGCATCGGGCCATCCTTGTGGCTAGTAACGATTACATACTCAGATTCAGCTGATAGTTGTGCTCTGTACGAGTCTGTGAGCCTGTTCTCCGTAGAGAGGCAAAACATTTGTCATCTTGGCAGAACAAGCCCAGTTCTCTAGAATCCTGGACCAAGCAGGGGACTCTCTGAAGACAAACTCACTCCGTACTCCTCGTACGCAGTTAGATTCCCGCTGAGACTTAAGACAACAGCTAACAAGAACTAACCATGGCGTACGAGTGCTAAACCACGTACTAAAACCGCGTATAAAATGCTGGTTCCGTGGCGGAGTGGGCTCCGTCGTTCTAGTCGACATTGCCATGGCAAGGATACAAGTTAGCGCATGATTCCATGTTTTGGTGCCTGTCGCACTCCTCTCTAGCCGTCGGGGCCGATGCCAGAAGAATTTAAAGTTGGCGATAAACTTAGCTCTTCCGCCAGAGACACGATTCGCGCGATGCAGAAAAAGCAAAGCAGGCGAGATTCCATCGCCTGACATCGAGAAGCGACGTCTGTGCTAGCTTTGACCGGTTAATTCACTCCTTTCGTAAAGACTTTAGTCGATTCTGAATTCTTCATTGAGGCGTCCCGAACCAACACGTCCTTCCCTAACCAGTGGACGGCTGGAGGACAGGGGTTAGAGAGTGGAGATGCTGTTGGTCCTGCGTGTCTGCATGGATGTAGACGGAGTCCTGCTCAGCTCCGCGAGCGAAAGCTGAGCAGCGAGGGATTTGTAACCGTACTCGTGTGTAGGTTCCTTGCAGACGGAAGAGTTCCTCGAAAGGCGTTTGGGTGTTTGAAGATCCACTGCTGCAAGTGAATGAAGCCAACTAGCACTCTAGTCTGGCCCTACTGCGTGGCTTAAGACGCGCGAAGGAGCTGAGTATCAAGAGTAGCACCAAACCGAAGATGATTAGATGATTAAGGGAGAAGAGTGTCATCTTTTAGGGAGGAGTAATGGCAAGCAAGTTGTCAAAGAATTTGGCGTATTGCTTGCAAAGTACTCAAGCTCTGTCAGCATGAACACTCTACTCTCATCCCCATGCCCGGCCAGCATAACTTGTGCAATGAATCTGAGTTTTTAGTTCTGAAGTGCTTCATTAGTTTACTCCTCTGAGTCCTTTCGATACGAAATACGGGATACCGCGGAGGACTACTTGGCTACATCCTGTACTCCATGCCGGATGAGTCTACCAAGCTAGCTACTTGTATGATAGCAGTGGTGCTAGTAGTAACAAGTTTACGATGCTCAATCATCCTTCGCCATCTAGAATGTCGCCGAAGAGAGCCTGTCTCATTTCGTAGACCTCTTTTACCGGCTCCACTGAGCATTACCCCAGCTCTCCCGGCCTTGCATCGTTGCATCGCTTGTCCTGCATGCATTCACAGGGTCTGGCTTATGACTTTTCATCACTAGCTACAAGACATACAGTAGTTGTGCATTGCAGAAAGGGGAAAGAAGTGCTAATGGCAAAAGTCCTCGTACAGGAGTAATCTGCCCGGAGGGTAATACCAGAAGGTGGTGTTACTCGAAACTCTTGGCGGTCCTCGGCGGCGATTTCTTTCCCTTTCTCTGCGAACAGGGGGTCATCTGGAGTTTCTATTCATATTCTCTGGGGACGACACTCCATATCTGACCAACGCAAGCAAAGTTGTCGATATCTTACGTTTCTTTTGCCTTGGCCGGTCTGCCGGTCGAGGGCCTCTCCAGCACAAAAGCATCCGATTGCCACGGCTTCCCGCACCGGGCAGCGGGATTGGTCTTCAAGTCAACATCCGGCTAATTCGGGAAGGCGATTATCCAACAGAAAAAGAGTAGAATACCAAAACGCCCGCTCGCCTGAGCCATGTGTCCCATGCTCCAGTTGTGATCAAGGCTACACTCGCGATCCACGATGGGGCCGAAGGGTATGGGCTTCCCTGCCGACGGGATAGACAATCATGGTTGGAAGTTATACATCACCTCTATGGTAATGATCATCGTCGCCGGATTGGTTGTCACTTTCAGATGTGCGAGTCGAGTCTACCTCTTCAACTTTGGTGCTGACGATGTTGTCATCATCTTCTCCTTGGTGAGTTCCGTTGCCTTTTTTTTTTGGTCTTCTTGCCCCTGATCTGCGTCAAGACTAGTCTTCGCTAATCTTTTACTCATCGGCTTTCTTCATATCAGCTTTTCTCTGTCGTTCTCTCTGTTGCCATTCAGCTTGCCATCGAAAATGGCTATGGAATGCACAAAGCCGATCTCACGGTGGTTGAGCTGGACACCGCTCTGAGGTGGTTCTTCATTGCTCAAACCCCCTACAAAGTAACCGTTTGCCTCAACAAAGTGGCCACCATCCTACTCTATCAGCGTATTTTTGTTACCAAGAAATTCCAGATTGCGTCTTATATTGTAATGGGAGTCGTCGTTGCTTGGAGCATCGGAGGTGTGGGAGCTACCATTTTCCAATGTGTTCCCATTGCTGGCGCTTGGGATAAGAGTGTCAAGGCAACATGCATCAACTCGGATATATTCTGGGTCGCCTATGCCGTCATGAACATCTTGACAGATGTGATGGTCTTAGCTCTTCCCATCGCGCCGATCATGCAGCTCCAGCTCAGTCCACGCAGCAAGGTGATGCTGTGTGCCATCTTCCTGATGGGTGGTTTGTACGTAGAGCCTGCCTCCAATAAGCCTGAAACTTCCCTACTCCGACAATGTGCTAACAATCATTTACTTTCAATAGTGTTACTGTCACGTCAATCCTCAGAGCAACATCTGTGAAAAACTCACTTGCCAATAAAGCAGATACCACATGGAACTTTATTGATCGCGGCATGTGGACGTTGATCGAGGCCAATGCGGGTATCATCGGCGCCTGTCTTCCCGCTCTAAGACAGCCTTTGGCTCGCATATTCCCTCGCTTCTTCGAATCGACTATGAAGAACTCACACCAAAATGACAACAGAACTCCGGGCAAGGGGGCTTTCAATCTGTCCAACTTATCCGGACATGCATCCCATCCGGGCATGTGGCGGGGAGGAGGGCACAGTCGCCAGGTTATGTCCATCTCCGGACCCGAAGCAGGATTGGGGAGGAAAAGCGATGAGTTACACATCATTGATGATGGTATCAAAGATAATGATAGTGGCTCTGATACCGCAGGCGTTCAGGGTATCTCAAAAACGGTTGATGTTGTGAGGACGTCGTACCACATGGACCGAGCATAACAGCAGTGATACCCAAGATACGATATCTTTTATAAACAATATTCCCTTCTTTTAACTGTAATAAAACCCCCTTTGTTTTTTTAAACTTACAAGCAGTGGCGTTCAGAGAATGCTTCCTGCATTTCCGGCATGACGATGATAGCCAGGCTTCGAATTCTTGACATCACATCGTCACTTAAGATGAATATCCCCTCACTCAACGTCAAAGTCTTGGTATAATGAACAGGTTTCAATACTTGCGAATTGGTATATGTATGTATGTATGGTATGTGTATATATGAACATTTATGCTGAATAAAATCTTTCAAAACTGAAATTCCATGTCGTCTTGAGGGCGCCGCCTTTAGCTGACGATCCTCGCGCTCCAATATGCTGAAGAACACTAGGCACAACAGCCCATTTATCCAAATGCAGGTCATCTGCTGTCTTCTCGATAGTAGAGTCGGCCGGTAGGTCAAATGGAGACGCCTGCAGCTTCTCTTGCAGCAAGGTAAGGTGTCGGTTTGGTATAACCAAACCCTGGCTGCAACAGCCGTATCGGGGCATCTCTTGTACGCCGTATGGAATGGGATTGACTGTTAAGCGACCAGCCATGAATCCAAGCCCAATGAAAAGAGGCACCCATATAAACAGTATGTTTGCCATCAAAAGCTTTGAGTTTTTAAATGTTCGGTCTTTAAGCGAGGCCGGAGCCAGTTGATGGAGATACCGAATTGCGAACATGACTCCCAACACGGCCATATAGATGAGCGCAATATTTCGAATATACATCGGCCATTCCTCCGAGTTCCATCCCATATAGGTTTCGGTATAAAATAGTCGAATGTAAAGCCAGTCCCTCTTTTTGGCAACCGCGCGCTCGTTCACTTGAGGTGTTGCTACTAGGAGTCGCTTGAACCACTCTCTCGCGGCGATAACATCGTCTTCGACAAGAATGAAGTAGTCTGCCTCGTTTCGGCGGCATGTCTCGGAAAGCACCGAATAGTCGCGTCTTACTCGCTCGTCTCTAATCGCCGATTCGGAATGTCGCGGTATTGTCTGGTAGCCATTTTCAGCGACCAGTTTCTCTGGCGTATCCTCATGAACTATGACTGTATCGGCAATAGCATGAAGCCAGTCTTGTCCGAATGCTGAGTTTATTGTCGCATCGGCATCAGACAAGAGAACAACGATGTGAATCAGCTCTCGCTCTTCGGGTGTCAATGAATCGACGAGAGACGCCGCTGTCCTCGGAAAGAATTGCGCCCGCTCTCTCTGGAGTGTTGGGATGCCGATGCAGTATGGAGCGGGCCGGCGAGCGCTTCCTTCTGTTGCATTTACTAATCTGCTGTTTTGTGCGCCTTGAGAAGCTAGGAAATTGTCGGCTTCCTGCTCTCTGACAGCCGAGTAGAATGGTTGGTATGCGGCATCTGAACGAAAGAAATATGAGGACGGGTCGAAGTAGGTGGTTTGTTGACAATATCGAACGGCGATGAACCAAACTAAGAAAAACACGAAGTTGACCACTCGTAGATCGGTAGTAAATCGTGATAATGAGGTAGTTGATTTAGTCATTAGGGCATTCTTTTGTTACAAGTGTCGAGCATGGACGAGGATATGTACGTTGTCGTTTGTCGGACATGAAAGGAATGGATGGGTTTGGAGAAACTCCAGCGACCACAGCACTACTAATATGAATAAGAAACTCGCAGGGATCTTTCTTCAATTACAATGATCCATCTCCATATTGGTATAGCCTAAAACGTCTCCACGGAGTGGCTGCCAGTGGGATTCTGGGAGACCTCGATCCTTTAAAACCATCGTCGAATGAGAGGACGGGTAAGCGCTAGCTTGTGAAAGCATCCATGTTAGACTCCCTGAGGCGCAGAGCCCCGTGTTCTTTTTTCATGCGCCGCCGCCAGGTTTCGAGCATCTGACGTAGACAAGCTGTCGATCCAGAGCATCAACTAGTGGCTCAAGAGCTTCGCTATTCTCCCGCTCTAAGATTGCATGCATGAAAGGAACAATACTATGACTCTAACACTTGGCATCCTTTTTAGTAGCAAACAGCTCCGTGAGCTACCCACAGTAGTGGACGTAGCTCTGTAAGATTTTGCAGCTTGTAATATGGGGTGGCTACCATAGCCACCACGATACGAGACGGCACTGCGTTTGCACAGCCCTTTCACGCAAGAGATGCGTTTCTAGCTTATGGTGAAGGATCCGGTATTCGGAAACAAATTAAAGTTATGACGGCTGCTAACAGACATGCCTCTCATGGTGACAGTCTGCGATACAGTAATTGCTAGTCTGAAAGTACATGGGCGTTGTGATGTCAGAGCAGCCACAAAGTTCAATCACCAAGAAAGCTTCATCTTGGCATCTCTAGACATGAAAACAGGACAGGGGAAGCGACTTTGTTATGGGTCAGACTTCTCCATCGCTGGGTTCAGGCTAGTAGTTTACTCGCCGTTTGCGGGCCTGATTCAGGGGAATTGACGCCACTAGCAGAGCTGAAGTCTAAAACTGCGTGAATTTGTGTGTGCAAAACTACTATATGGACATTGGAAGTTCTATCTGTCTCGGGATTTTTTACCAGTGGATACTCGTTGGTCTACGATCTGTCTTGACTTCGCTTCCCGGCGTCTTGGCCTCTTGGCTCCTTGGCCATCTCGCAGCGATAATTATCTCCACGTCGAAAAGAAAAGAAGAGACACTGAATCTTTCAGAGGAGAAAAGCTGTAAAGCTTCAAAAAAGGAGCTGAACGCCAGTTGATCAATAGCCCCTCCATTAAATTACTTACCCAATTAATAGCTGGGGACTCTAGCGGGCTCCAGTCCTAAAACCCGTCTAGTATTGATGCTATCGGTTATGACGGCTCCTGCTGACCAGGAATACGGAGTGCCCAGACTCGAGCCCAGTCGACGCCTTTACGCAAGTGCTTTCGAAAGGCAAATGGGACGGAATATTGGTTTTGACGAGAGAACTATCTAACCAGATTGTTTGTACGAAGTTTCACTCTCCCAGTAAAGCGCAATACTGGAATTTGACTCTTCTTCTTCATCGCGTGTTGCTTGGAGCAAAGTGGATATCTCCATTATGCATACGGAAATACCATGGATCAACACTGTGGGAATCAAGTTCTGGGATTGTCGATTCTACAAGCTTTGTTAGCGAAATGATGGCATAAGCGCATTTACACAAATGCTAGATTTACGAAGTCAATGGAGAACGAAAGAAGAAGCACAGGGTATTATGCAGCAGTCAGACGCGTTTGTAGGGAACTGTGAGAGATTAACGCGTAAACAGGAGGCTTTCTGAATTATCCAATGGAAATCATAGGCTTCTTTGAGTTCCTCTTCTGCAACCAGCTCTGCATGATAAGCTTTTAAGCTTTGCTAGTGTCAGCCGTTAGCGGCAGCTTATTACAATCCATGAGATTCAACAGTTTAAAGCACTGAGCTTGAGGGTGCCCACCTTGTTATTTTCCTATGCAGGAGATGCAGGAGATGCAGGAGAACTAATAAGGCGTACATTAGGCGTAAATTCTACGCTGAGCACAAGTGTGAAGATGGCTGGGAGACCGTTCAGGTTTTGCGAACCCTGTCTCTCAATTTCCAGGGTAGCGGTTCAAGAAGCAATGCGCAACCCCAAAGGACAAGCAGACATTTACTTGCACTGATGGCCATCGCTATATTCCTTTTGTAGTTCATCGGCATCTCATTCCTCATATCGATTTTCATGTGTATTGATGAGCCTAATACGGTCACTTGAACTGTCATCTCATGGTGACGCGTGCTTTACACAACACACTAAATATGGCGCTGATTTTGACAAGCAGATGAAGATATAGAGTCTAAAATAAAATATAAATGAACGCAAGACTACAACGACTATTTGGCTCTATAACTATTTATATAAAATGCCAGATGAATCGAAAGACTGGCGGGATTTCTTTATACTACAGCCATTCGGCTGAGGGATGCCAAGATAAAAAAAAATGTGAAACTAAAACAAAACGCTCATGGGCAGCGTACATGAGTTTGCTCATACAATGACTTGAATGGCGCAACTACGATTATGCTTTTGCAAACGTGAATAGTGAAGCAGATGATCCTTAACTGCACATTTACTATCGAAATCCTATGTTTACATGCGTGACTCTCCACAAGATGCTACACAAAGTTTCATGTGATTGTATTGACGTTAAGATAATATGTTTTTTTCTTCATACCCTGCCATTACTTTCATCGACTACATTATTAGAAATGGCTACATCTACTAGAATTGGCTACATACCCGCAACCCAGTGCATTTGATCGCTGGAAAATGCTAGTTCATGATCGCGATGCAAATTGCTCGCCCCAGCTGTCTAACCATTTATGTAGGGCACTAGGAGGAGGAGGAGAAGAAGAGCATGCCAAAACTTCCATGTCTATGACTTCTATGCCGAAAGAGCTACCAAATCAGCACCAGTTGTATAGTAATATCGTATTGAGGATAGGCTGGGAAGCATTCAATTTCTGCTTCCGAGAGCCGATGAGCCTATGCAGCTTCCTGTTCTGACAGTCGCAGAAAGATCTCGGTAGAGGATTGGCTGAGACATGCTTAAATGGAACTTTGGTAGGCTTTAATGTATTTATCAACATCTGGTTGGTGGTTTTTGGCCGGTGACCCCATACCCGTTACATCGGGCACCGCATTTAGCGGAGGCGAGGTGCTCATGACCTCTGGAGCATTCCTCGGCAAATCTTGGCTTTACAGTAGGCCGCAGATGTAGATGGCGATGGGTCATAATACCGATGATAGATCGTACTTTGTTAATTAAATCGTGCTTATATAGCGACTTGTTCTATTGTTCCTCGAAGGAAACGGAGTAAGGCATGCTATTTACATCATCATTTGAACACGACTATTGTCCTTCTGATCCTATGGATATCGCCGGCACAAGTGGCGTCGTATGCATGATGTTTCGTCACCGTGTTAATTATCGCTGGTCAAAAGTCCCATCGTATCGAAAGAGCCAGCGACTCTCCTTCTGGCAGGTCGATCTTGTGTGGAATGCTATTGCCTCTAAGCCAACCCCTCCCTCTTATCGCTACTCACGGAATACCAGCTCTCTTCGGCAGTTCCCATCGACTAGACTCGGCAGGCCAAGGCACTGGAGCATCTCAGTGGTTATAAACAGGTGAAGATCGTGGCTGGATCTGCGTGATGCGGGCCTCCCTTGACGTGATCCGATTAGCGGGTTCGGGGCGTCTGATCGTTTACGGTCTCGAACGCATTTGACAGCTCCAAAGGCAAAGACCTTTTTTTCATCTTGGCTTGTTTGCTGTTCATCGGCTTCACAGTGTTGCACTGCTCTCGTTTATTTTGCTGGGCTATTGGCGGGGATAGACATCTTCAATCTGATAACCACTCTACTGCCTTCTTCTCGGCTACTACCTTCTAATCGTGGCAATGGTGCAAGTCCTCCCGGCATTTGATACCGATAATTCGCAATACAATCGATTTGAATAAGGAGGAGTGACCGACTATATAACATGCGACGTAAACATATATCGGACGGAATCCTGTCTCCTCTCGGTAGCTTGGTATCACCATAGCACAAACTCAGCCCATCCCAGTATCGCTAGCATTTACCATGAAGTCCCTTACTTTACTTTCTGCCCTCATTGCTTCGGCATCAGCCGCCGTCCTTCAGCCTCACAGGGTCTCGTATGATGGACACAAAGTCTTCCGACTGTCCGTCGATGCTCACAACATCGACCGAATCAACGACATTGTGAACACTCTGAATCTCCAGACCTGGAAGCCTGCCAGAAAAGCAGGATCTTTCGCCGATATTGTAGTGAGCCCTGACCAACTCGAGACTTTCAATAAGGCGACGTCGGGTTTGAAGCCCGTGGTTATGCACGAAGATCTTGGTGTCTCCATCGAGAAAGAGTCTGCTTTTCAGCCCTATTCCATTGATGCTGTCAAGGCTGTCAACAGCACATGGTTCACCGCGTACCATGCCTATGCAGACCATCTGCAGTTCCTCAGAGATCTCTCGGCACAGTTCCCCAACACTTCAGAGATTGTCACCTCCGGCAACTCTTTGAATGGCAACGCCATTACCGGCATCCACTTCTGGGGCAGCTCAGGCAAAGGTGTCAAGCCTGCCGTCATTCTCCACGGAACTGTTCACGCTCGAGAATGGATCACCACTCTGGTTGTCGAATATTTCGCCTATACTCTGCTCACAAGCACCGACGCTACGACCAAGGGCTTTTTGGACAAATATGACTTTATCTTCTTCCCAGTTGTGAATCCTGACGGTGAGATTGAGCGTCTTCTCCGAGATATAAACCCTTGACCTAACATTCACTTCCCTAGGCTTCCTGTACACTCAAAGCACTGATCGCTTGTGGCGAAAGAACCGTCAAACAAATTCTGGCAGCTCATGCGTCGGTCGTGATATCAACCGAAACTGGAATTACCAGTGGAATGTTCCAGGAGGCGCATCTACCAACCCCTGTGCTGAAGACTTCAAAGGTGCCGCTGCTGGCGACTCTGTCGAGTTCAAGGCCCTCTCTGCCTACATCCAAAAGATCAAGACGGCCCAAGGCCTCAAGCTTTACATCGACTATCATTCCTACTCTCAGCTCTTCATGACCCGTGAGTACCCACAAGGCCCATAGAAAAACCTGCTATGCCTGAAGTTGTTACTGACCATGCTATGTTTCTAGCCTATGGATACTCTTGCTCTGCTGTTGCGCCAAACAACAGTGAGCTGCAGTCCCTCGCCAAGGGCGCCGTTGCTGCTATCCGTGCTGTTCATGGCACCTCGTTTGAATACGGCCCTATCTGTTCAACCATCTACCAGGCCACTGGCTCCAGTGTCGATTATGTGAATGATGTTGTCAAGGCAGACTACACCTTCACATCCGAGCTCAGAGACACCGGCAGATATGGCTTCGTTCTCCCCGCCAACCAGATTGTGCCTAGCGGAGAGGAGGCCTACGCAGGCTTCAAGTATCTGCTGCAAAACATGAAATAAGCATCAAGAATTAGGCGTTCCGAGTGAAGGAAAAAAAAAAGAAATAAATCAAGTACAATAAACTCCGTTTGGACTTTTCGTCGGTCTAGAATTTGCACATTGTATCGCATTGAATCTGATCGTAACGTCCTGGTGCCTAGACAACCCCTACGTGAAGCAACGATATCGTCCGATTCCTCTGCCTCTTTCGGCCAATGTTTCACTCAAATTGGAGCCCTCTGTTATTCTCCTCACTTGTGTAAGCACGTTCGGAGTGTTGCTATTTGAAGTCTCGGAGTTGAAACAAGCCTCTCCATAGCCGAACCTCGGTCCCCCGCATTCCTGATGCTCCCGCGGGGAATGACGAAATGCCACAATTGAATCATAATAAGGAAACCTTTTTTAGCTTCGCGTAATACTTTAATTTGTTTTTGTTAATTGTTCAGCGTCAAGTATTGCCTTTGTTCTGTAAGTGCCATCATGGCCGGCCGTCTCTCCATTGTCGTGGTGCTGCTCGCTGTACTACTCGGCTATGTATACAACTTTTACGTACAGCGAACCGTCTACGTCTCTGGCCTCTTTCGGAATCCAGAGAAGACTGAATTGGCTCCAGGAGACTACAAGGTGATTGAAAACGCGATCAACTGTGAAGACTTGCACCATCATGAACCAAGCGGCCTCATCTTCGCTGCCTGTGAAGATGCTCCATTGAGCCGCCTGGCATGGTTCCCTCCTCTTGGACATTTCAGCAACCCATCGACGGAACGGATGAAGGGAAAGCTTCAAGTTATTAATCCCAAGGTGAGAAATGATGGATGGTTGCCGAGGTACCGTGTCAATGAATCAAATTGGTTTTTAACGCGTTGATGTAGACATTCAAAACTCAGATCCTGGCGCTCGAGGGTTTTAGCGGCCCATTTGTGACACACGGCATTGATGTTATTGATGATCCGGATAAACCGAAAGGCGAGGCAGTTTACATATTTGCCGTCAACCACAAGCCTAACCCCGACCATTACCGTGAGAACGGCGACGTCAATGCCCCAAAGTCGCATTCGGTGGTGGAGCTATTTCACCATGTCATTGGCTCTGAGACGGCGCGACACGTCAGGACAATATGGCACCCCCTCTTCGTAACGCCAAATGACCTGGTTGCTGAATCTCCAACGTCGTTTTTCGTGACGAATGACCACTATTACACTGAGGGACTCATGAGGATGGTTGAAGACCTGTTTCCTATGGCTACATGGACCAATGCCCTTCATGTTCAGCTCCAAGAGCCGGAGTCAGTTGATGGTGGTGACAGTGCAGGAGTCCATGCGTCGATTGCACTGGAGAATCTGCACAACCTGAACGGACTGAGTCACGGGAGAGCTAAGGATGATATTTTTGCGAATGGGTGTGCCAGTGGCCTCCTGCACGTAGGAAAAATCCGGGGAAACGCCAACAAGGTCATCAAGGTGACTGAAGTGGTCGAGTTTGGGTCGCCCATCGATAATCCAAGCTATTTCAGGGATCCATATGCCAACAGCTCCTTTGATGCGAGCGGTGTTGTTTCCTGTGGACCGACGAGGGGCATAGATTTCTTCAGTAACAAGGGAAAAGAGTTTGTTCTGGACCCCATCATGGTGTGGAAGGCCTCGCCTAAAGCTGGCAAAAGAGAAGAAGGAGGTGCTGCAATTAAAGACGGGGGAAATTGGGATGTCAATGTGATTTTTCAAGATGACGGACACAGAATTCGATCTGCTAGTGCCTCCGTGCTGGTGGCCATTGATCCGAAGGAAGAGGGAGGCAGACGCAGGGCATGGCTATTTGTCTCGAGCTACCATGCCTCGAATGTCATTGCCGTCAAGATTGATTTGTAAAGCGAGATGTGTTTGCTTTGGGGGTTTGCTTCTTTCCCCTTTTCAACGACCCAATCCATGGAAGCAACATTATGCGTTAGAGGTCGATCTCTCCCGCATCGTACAGTATACCATGCCAATACTGCGGTACCATGTCGTGTTACCTGACCATGAGCTGCATGCTTATCTTATGTATTACGAGGACATGTACTGAGTGCAATCAAGACATTCTATCTTACTGCCAAATCCAGCATGAGCATCCAGAATAGGCAATTGAAACCACTGATGAGACGGAGTCAGCGGTCCATTGAATGCGCAATTGTGCAAGGAAACTTGCCCTCTGCACTCCGCAGCGTTGCATTTTCCAAACGCTGAGGCCTATATCTATATATAGATACCTTACTAAAGTCTACAAGGATATAAGGAGTTTTCGGCTGGATCCATCGTTCCGCCCCGACTTGTGTTTAATATCTGCCTTGATGCACTCCGCAAAAACTAAATGCAGCCAGACTGTCTCTAGAGACGATATCAGAACACTGGAAGATAAAACCACCATCAAGGTCTGTCGTATCGCCGATTCTCCGAGTGACAGTGCTTGGCAACCCTCCATCAGCGCTCATCGATCTGCGGCATTTGGGTGCCCCATCCAATAGTCTCTCCAGCAGGGCAACCAGGAGTGGATGGCTAAAAGCCCGCCCATATCATATCCCGGCTGCTCATCAGGAAAGACTTTGCGGCAGGTATTTTACCGGGCCGAAGTGGTTGATGACAGGGAGCGTTGCATCGGGGCAAGGATAATTTGAATCCAGTTCCCAGGCCGCCGACATTAAACCGGTACTTGGCACTGGGTGAGATGAGCCCTATTGGCATTCACCTTAATTAAGCTATCTAGGCTAATGGCACTTTAAATGACAGAGTCACAGCCATTCGCCGTCTTCTCCAGAGCGGGAAGCCAAGCCGAGCCTTGGGAAGAAACGAAAACTGGACTTTGCCTCCGCTGTTCCATCTGCCCAGTTTCTCGTATACTCGTACTTGTCCCCCCTCGAGCGAAGTCCGCGGGCTTCGGCTCAATTGAGAAACTCAAACTCATCTTCCTGCAGCGGCTTAAATGGAGAAAGAAACATTGTTGGGACAAGTGATTATAAATGGCGTGCTTTGAGGGCTCGAGTCGAGGCATTTTCGGCATCTGTGGGTTCATGTCGAACCCCCCTTCACGTAAAATACCCGATTGAGACCCGGCAGACCAATCAGGAGGGCGAATTCGATGGAGTCACACGAGTGAGAGACGAGCTACCAGCTAACAAGAACCAAGCTTGTGATGGTGGCTTGTGTGAAAATTTTTATCTGATCATCTTATCAATCCCATCTAATCTCTAGCGGGCATCGTCACTCCACCATCCCTGGCTTTGTTTCCAGTTCTACCCACTTAGTCTGCCTTAAGCCGTGATAGCGAACATGCGACCTCGGCGTTCTCCAATTCTCGTGCAGTAGTCGCCAAAAATGGTGTTTGTGTGTTGAAAATCGAGGCTCTCTGAGAGGGTGACCTCCCACGACCAATTGGGACATTGTTATATTAAACCTGCCACGGCTCACTGTTACATTACATATGTCAGCGAATCCAGCCTTTTTTAATTTGTCTCTATCGGTCCTTGATCAACATCAAGGTCACAACCGGTCAGGAAGGTCTCCAAGGTTTAGGTATCAGCAACGTCTCCACACACTTGGAACGACCGGCTCCGCAAGCCCATTCTGAGGGTTGCTGGAAATGCCAAGGGCAGTATCTGACAATCACACACAAAATGTTTCCCTTTCGGCTGTTGAGATCTGAGCCAGGCACCCCTACCATCTCCATCCCAGCCCTAGACAACGTTGTCCCGAAAGCCGACTCCGATGCTTCACCCGACAAACTTCGTCATGTTCGAGTCGAGACAATACGGCTAGTTCCTCCGAAATGTGGACTATTTGGTGGAAAGAACTATTCCGCAGCAGCCCGACTGGCTCTGTCTGATATCAGATTCTGGTGGATAGATAGAAAGCTAATACTTGCCACGCTATTGATGCCTCGGGTATTGGCCGATTAAGTCTTCACTGAGCCCACCATTTTATTTGTAGAGTAGTAGTCAAAGTCCGCTGTGTGTGGATACGAGCACTTGCTTGAATTGGAAAAAACATACAATCCCAGGTTACAATTGACATATATATCATGGCTCTGATGCCTCTCTCTCACAGAGCCGGCTTGTTCTCCGGCTGTCAGCTCTCAACAACCGTAGGCCGCCTGAAAGGACCAAGATAACAACATGTTGTCACGGACCTCCTACCTCCTGTGCCTCTTCTTAGCTGCTTGTGCCCATGCGGCCAAGCCTCTTGGGCTCGAGGTTTGCGGAGCCTCATGCTACTACACCTTGGCCAAGACCAAATTCGCTTCTGATAACGTAACGGAGCAGACGCTTTGCACACACCCCCTGCGTGTTACTTCGACATACCTGTGCCTATGGGAGCATTGTGAGGAGAAAGACTTGGTCCCAGGTATCAACTGGTGGGCTGGAACGTGCAAGAAGTCTGCCAAGGTGGTCAATCTCGAGGCGTATGAAAGCACCGTCGCCAATGTGACGCAAGAATACATTGATAGCCTCCCTACTGTCGAGCAGACACAAAAGACTGTTGTGGATGTTGTGTCGATGCCGTCGCAGGCAAACTGGGACATCTCTCACCGAACTGTCAACACTTACTACACCAACATTGTATACCACCAGAAACTACGGTACGTTACTTTTACGCAATATCCCTTCACCATCCCCTTCCGCTAACAGGTATGTTATGATAGATGGATCCCATACGGATACTGGGGATTGGTGCTGGCTCTGGCCACAATCAGCCACGCTATCGCACTACTTCCAGTGAAACGCTCCAGTCAACCAGTACGAAAGAACAATGCGCCGGCAAAGATTAAGGGCTGGTTCCATCGCAACCTCATGATGGCCCCTACATTCTCGTACCACCACCATCAGCCCTTGGGGTGGTTCACCGTTCCTCTCCGTTTGCAATCTTTGGTCATTGCTGGCTACATCATTACGCAAATCTTCATGCTGGCTTTCCACTACCCTGTCTTCACCGGCAATATTTAGTATGCATTTCCCATCTACTTTTAACCATGAGATTGTTCTAACATAGCCATCAGCTACAAAACTATCCCAGGACAGGTCTGCCGAATTCTCGGTGATCGACTCGGTATCTTCATGACAGCCGAACTGCCATTCATCTTTCTTTTCAGTGGAAGGGCCAACATCCTCATCTACGCCACGGGATGGAGCTACAGGACATTTAGCATCTTCCATCGCTGGCTAGCCCTGACCCTCACTATCGAGGGCATCTGCCACGGCATTATTTTTCCGCCTACTATGTCAATGGTGAGCACATCTACATGTAGTCAATACACCCCAAAGAGAATATTGCTAATATGATAAAAAAGAACAAGGATGGGATGGATACCACGAGGAGTTGCGCACTGATCCCACTTTCAAATATGGACTTCTTGTAAGTCGTCAATTTGAATCCAGTTTATTTTGCACAGATACTTACAGAAGCTACAGATGGTTATCTCATTGAGTCTTGGCGCAGCTTTTGGTTTTGCTCCTTTGCGTAGCCGAATCTATGAGTTTTTCAAGGCTGCCCATGCTTCCCTGGCAGCTGTCTTCCTTGCTGCGCTGTTCTAGTACGTCATCTAGCTTCCTTATTCTGGTATCTTCGTCTGCTAACAACATTTCAGCCACATCAAGGACCAGTTCAAAGGCATGTATAAAGTCTGGGTGTGGGCTTGTGTTGGCCTGTGGGCTGGCGACCATTTCCTTCGTATGCTGCGCGTCATTGCCATGAACTACAAGACCTTCCTCGGACAAGGCTCTCTTGCATTGGCCAGCTACAGCGAAGAGACTGGCATGATCCGTCTGCAAGTCAAGCCCTCAATCAACGCCGCTCGCCAGACCCCGGGAACTTACTATTTTGTATACTTCCCCAGCTTGCACTTCTGGGAGTCTCACCCCTTCACTCTGGCTGGAAGATCTAAGCAAATCGATGATATCCCGTCATACGGAAGCAGCAGCGACCAGCCCAGCGACAAGGAGACTGGCACACGGTCTCCTCGTGTTACAGAGCTGAGCTCTGAGCCGGGTGACTCGTACATGACCTTTATGATTCGTCCTCGTGATGGAATGACCCGAAGACTTCGAGACAGGTTGATGAGCAAGAGCGAATCCGGCCCTCTCCGTGTAAGAACTTTCCTCGAAGGTCCCTACGGTACGCCCGCTCGTCTTGATCACTTTGACGAGGTTCTCTTCATTGCGGGAGGTAGCGGTATCACCACAGTGCTGCCCTATCTCCGCCAGTTCTTTGAGGACCAGAAGGAATCACAAACACCTCCCAAGGTCCGCTTGGCATGGATCGTGCGAGACGAGGGTTTCGTTCGAGATGTACTAGCCAACGATCTTCGCGCCACTGAAGGATCTGCGCTGGCAGCATCAAGGCTCAACATGGAATTCTACATCACATCAGACTCTCCCAACGCCACACCAAAGACAGAAGAGGCTGGAAACAGTATCGCCGATCCTAGATTCAAGAAATCACGACCAGACATCCACTCCGTGGTTGACACCTTTGTCAATCAGTCCCAAGGCAAGACAGCCGTCTTTGTCTGCGGTCCGGCAGAAATTGCCGACACAACGCGGCAGGCCGTGATTAGACACACGCAAAAGGATCACATTGATGTTGAATTATTTGAGGAAATGTTTGTTTGGTAAAAACAGGGACTAAAGCGGTGGTAGAGCGGCGTACTAGGGATTTTATGAGGCGTATGAACATTGGGTGGATATACTCTATATAGGCTATGCATTACGGGACTTGAAAAGAATTAAAAAGTCATGACTTTCGAAATTTCACTTAACGCGTATAAATACATATTACGAACAAAATTACATATGATAAGTCAAGAATCTGGACTTGATGATGTGATATTCAAAAGATTGAAGCTGTGCTATTATGTAGCTACGAGTCTGCCCCGTCTAACTCAATGGAACATCATCCCTCCACTGTCAAAGCGCGGACGATAAGATCGTTTGGCTGGCGCAGAAGTGTGAGCAACACTACTACTATTGTAAGGGCTCAAACTCGGCGGGAGATCCTCCACTCTAGTACCCCATGAACTTTCCTTGCTGCCCAGAGTGAGTACGAGCTCCTTTCCTTCAAGGAAGAAGCTGTGGTCGATCCAATTCTTCGTGTAAGGCTTGCCATTCAAGGTAGCCTTTTGAATATACACATTCTTGTAAGTAGCGTCAAAGTTGACGTTGCGGATAGTCGCAGTCTTTCCTGTAATCGGACTCTTGATGCTAACGCTCTCAAAGTAGGGTGGAATGATGAGATAGACATCCTGGCCGGGATTTGGGAATAGGCCCATCATGGAGAAGGCAACAAAGCTGCCCATAGCGCCGCTGTCGTCGTTGCCTGGCAGCCCATCTGGTGTAGGAGCAAAGAACTTGGGGATGTAGAAATGGCTGCGTTCAGCGGACAAGGCTGGTCGGCCAGCATAATGATATTGGAAGACAGTGAGGAAACTGGGTTCGTTGCCGATACTAAAATATTGTTAGTTAAAAGGACGAGGTAAGTGTCATCGAAAGTTCCTTACTATGTAATCTCTTGGTCGTGCATATAAGATAGACGGCTGACAAAAGCGTCAGAGCCGCCATAAAGGTTAAGCAGGCTGGCCTGATCGTGTGGAACGAAGCTATAGAGAATGTGTGTTAGTCTAAAGTTCTTTTGCACAAGACAAATAGTAACTCACAAGCCGTATTCCCAAGTGCTGCTCTCGAATGTCTCAGCACCAGAGTTCTGAAGCGAGCATACGCTCCTGGAATCCAAGTTGCTGCACATCAATGGATCTTGTGTGAACCAAGTTTCGTTCAAGAACTTGGCTTGGAAGAAACCTTTAAACCCAGTGTCAGTTCCGTTTGAGAAGAACGAAGTCTGGTCAGCTTTAAACAGATTTTGCCAATAGCCGCTGGATTCGATGTATTTCTCTTGGTCTCCCTTTTTACCCAGCCCTCCAGCAATCTGGGAGATGCAAAAGTCGTTGTAGCTGTACTCAAGAGTGCGACTGATGGTGCGCGTCATGGTTCCAAAACCCTTGTAGTCAAAGTCTTGTACGGGAACGTAATTGAGCTTCTTCCACGAGTCTATGCCTCCCCTACCGTTAGTAGACCAAGCATAGGGCTCAACTTCTGCATCTTTCACGACAGCCTCGTAGCCCTTTTCCCAATCGATTCCATCTTTGAGACCCTTGAGATAGGCGTCTGCCAAGACGTTGTCTGCGTTTGAGCCACCCTGGGTATAGCCCGGACAGAGACTCATACGGCAATCAGGCAGCCATCCCAAATTTTCATAGATGGATATCAGCGAACGGATTTGCTCCGTAAGAGCCGCAGGATCGAGAATAGTCATAAATGGCATCTGAGATCGGAACAAATCCCAAATACAGTAAAAGGAGTCGTAATACGGCTCGCCATCATTCCAGAGAGGATTCTCTCCAGTATAATTCTGAGGATTGACTAGTGTGCGATAGATTCCCGAGTAAAATGACTTGATATAGTCTTCACTCACGCCATTACCAGCCTTGATGGTGATAGGCGAAAGCTTCTGCCGCCAGATATTGGCGGCCTCATTGGCGTACTTGTCGAGATCCCATTTGGTAATTTCTTTCTCCGCGTTGGAGCATGCTTGAGTACTGCTGATGAGGCTGACACCAGTACGAGCATATATGGGCTCTTGGGCACTGGCGAAGCGGACAAATGCACCGCCTGGCAACGGGTAGCCGTTGATAGAGCGCGAGATGGTAAGATCTTTTACATCAGAACTGGCGCGTGAGTTCACAAAGATGCCATTGTCATAAATTTCGGCGCCTGAGAAATCTGTGCAAAAGTATGCCTTATAGGTACCCGTGCCAAAGCTGGGAACGAAAATGGCATTGCCGGTAATGCGGCCAGTCTTTCCGTCCACACTCACGGTGCCATTGTCTTGTCTCGAATTTGAAAGATCCGTCAAGTCTTGCAGGATAAGCGGCTTATCGTCAGGACCAGCATTGGGGAACGTGAACTTGAATAGTGCCGCATGCTGAGACGTTGTCATCTCAACCTTGGGTCCGCTGTTGAGGGTTATCCCAAAGTAGCCCGGCTTCGCGACGACGCTCTCATTGGAGAAGCTGCCGAACTTGACACGGTCATTCTTGGGAAAAGAACAACCGTCTACTTCGCCGCCTGGGCAGGAAGTATACGGAAATAGTGGGAAATTACCAAGCGATGGTGAGCCTCCAGTGCCAGAGTCGTGCATGACGCTGAAACCGGTGACAGACGAGCCATCCAGAGTAAATCCGCCTTGGTTGCTGCCGCTATTCGTATCGGCTACAGCCTTGGCCATGCCAAATGGAAGAGTAGCTCCCGGGAAAACATTGCCACCATTGCTGCTGCCAATGAGAAGGTCGACATGTGTCAAGGGATCAAATGAGGCGGCTTGAACCTGCGTGGTAGCTGTAAGTCCATAAAGTAGACCAACAGCCTTGACAGCTCGGTTTATTGTTGCCATAATGCCACTGTCTCTTACTATACTAGCAACAAACCGAGACACATGGAGAACATCCTACACCAAAAGTGCTGCAATCACGACTCCATATGTATTCCATTGTCTCTGCCCATGCCAGCAACCCCTCAGATCTCCGTGATCCCCATTCAATTCCTTGCGTTACATCGTCCATGTCTTATCACTCAAGTTACCAACCGTCGGGCCAACAATGCGAAAAAAATCATTCCGGAATTCATGCCGCAGCTGCATTCTATGCTGTGAGACATTTTGCCGTGGATTTTGATGAGCATGTCTCAGACCAAGAGGGGAGGTGCATTACCACCATTTGCATATGCCGGGTTATACCCCTTGGATAAATTGCTGCAACCCCAGTCGGACACCCTACCGTCACAACGCGTTTCTTGCCCCTCTTCCTCAGAGGCATCAAATCTGGAAGAGGGTTTCAATCATTGGTGGGGTGTAATAAAGATCTCTTAGATCTGAATCTATGATTTCATCAGGCATTTGGCACAACTGTATTGTTCTAGCAGTCAACTGAAGTTATCATTGAAGCCAAGTTTCTCCTGCGTTGGTCTTCAAATCTAAGAACCGGGCTCGTAGAATTCATGCGCAGAGTTAACTATGACGTGTAGCAACAGATTGCATGCGGTGCGAGGTAGACCTGGTGGAACTTTTTGTCCTCCAAAACTATCCGCTGCTTCCACTTAAGATAGCCAACTGCCCAATTCATATCAAGCGCCCGTGGAACGATCGGGATACGGAACATCGTCTGTAGAAGCGGGGGAAGTTATGTAGTATCTCTTATCATGTTTGGCAAGATGCCTAACGGTTGAAAAGCGCCTAGGAATGCCGAGCCGGGCGCGAGCATGGAGATTACATCCGACTTCGCCCCAGTTTACTCAATATCACAATCAAAGAGGGTAATGACATGAAGATCGCACCACTGGTTGGTGATTTCGTATTCCGACCCCGCAGTCTTAGTAGCTGTAATACATGCAGGCACTTTGTGATGGCCCCATTCAAGAAAACCGGATTAGTTTCGTGAGAAACTCTCCTATTGAGCAATAATTTTGAGAAAGATGGCAACTCTTGGTCAATACAAATTTTATGCTTCGCTTTGCTATTAGAAGTAACCCGTATTATATCATATAGTCTTATTACAATCTCAACTAGCTTGACATTACATTATCTCATTATTCACAGCTGTTCCTGCAGTGTCATACTGGCCTTGTACTCATGACGACCCAAGATCATACCGAGTCCCACTCAGAGCCTTGGCTGGCCCATTGCCAAGATTAATCTCATCGAGCTTAGTCAACCCATATGCCTTTCCAGTCCGCCACAGGTAGATTCGGAACCCAAAGAATGCCAAAGCAACCACTGGCAGCGTTACATAGGAAGCGAAAAAGCCGGACACCGAAAATTTGTGAATAAAAGCCTGGAACCCATTAAAGAACAGGATAATTGTAAAGAGAACGATGCAGATCCAGGCCATATATGGCTGGAACCATCCTCGGAGATCAAGGTTTCTTCTATCGATACCCTGAACAGCCAGAGCACGATAAAATCTGACGAAGCAGGCACAGATGGAGATCCATGCAATCAAACTGCTGAGAGCTAAAGTCAAAGTGTCAGCCAACGAGTATACAAGAAGATCTCAGTGAGTAATTACCAGATAAGTTTGAAAGCCAGATGAAAGCCTGGGCAGAGCCATTGGAGACGGAGAGGAAAGCCAATAGTCCAAAGCAGAAAGATACCAGAACGCCCCAAAAGGGTGTGCCGAAGCGACTTGTCTTGAGAAAGAAATGAGGCATAGATCCTAGGCCGAAAAGATTAGTATACAGTGATCAGCTGCCACCAAGGTTGCTGGAACAAGAGTCATCTTACTTTGTCGAGATAGCGCGAGCAGCGTTCTCGCTACGGCGAAGACGTTTTCGTTACATGATGAGAGTGCAGACGTCATAACCTGAACCCATATGTGAGTATAAGCTGTCCATAGCTTGAGATCCTCAGCTACTTACCACAGCGTTAATAACACTTGGGAGAACTTTGACGCCGGTTTGCTGACAGATGACAACGAAAGGCGATGACGCTGCAGTGTTACCGCCCTGGGCGACTGCGCTGAGCAACGCCGGCGAATGTTGGCTGACATTGAGGGAGATCATCAATACGGTAAGGAGGTACAATCCAACTATAAGAGAATGTAAATGAGAAATTTCTTGGTACTCCAGGTTCTTTCACTTACCAATTCGGTAGAAGACGGTTCTGACTGCCCTTCTCATCGTCTTCCTGGGGTTGTGCGCCTCACCGGCAAGTACGCTAATACCTTCGATACCACCGAACGCAAAAGCAGCTTGAGTAAGGACTTTCCAGAATCCGAGGAAACGTGAGAGGGACACTGGTGTTAAATTTGCAAACGAGTCATTGAATGGCTCATCTCGCCAGTAGCGACCGCCAGTGTATACACCATTGACGCCGCCAACATCGGCGATCAAGCCGAATAGGATGAGGGCGATAAGCATTAGCACCTTCATGCAGGCAAATACAAACTCAATCTCGCCAAAGTATTTGACACCGAGGAGATTGATGCCAATACTCAGGACCAGAAAGGCTGCGATATATGCCGATACGTGATCTGAGGCATGATCCCAGTAGCTGATCATGACGGCAGTAGCTGTAATCTCTGTGGGGATAGCCAGGCCAGTCTGTAGGATGTAGTTGATGCCCATAGCGAACCCAGCTTCGGGAGCGATGTACTTGGTGCCCATCTCGATGAAACCGCCAATGTTTGGTGAATAGACGGACCTATAGACTCAGGATTAGCACCGTAACAAGAATGGCTTGGAACGTGTTGGTAACCAGACTTACATTTCACCCAGACAGTACATCATCATGCCAACCAAGCAGCCGACAATGGTGTAGCCAAGGAAGAATCCCACAGGCCCTCCATTGACCAATGCAGCACCAGAACCAAGAAAAAGACCAGTACCAATAGTTCCGGCGACAGCAATCATGGAAACCTGGCGAGGTTTCTGTCGATCTCAATCAGTCAATGCATCGAAAACGAGTATTCAGCGACTTACAAGGTCACGCTTCGTGCCAAACTCTCCCTTGTGAGTCGATTCGGCTTCATTCTGGACATCAGGGTCTGCATAGTCTTCCAGCACACCGCTCGTCGCCCCAGGGCGGAACGAAGACACGGACTGCAGGCCCCTCTCATCCTTCTCATTCAAATCTGGCTGGCCCATGATGATGGCTTTATGGAGGTTAGATCGTTCAGATCCGAGCTCCGTCTCAGGTTCTCTGCAGGCTCGCGGGTTCTGCCGTGCACTATTGGATGCCGGTACAGTCTCGCGGCGTGTCGCTCTTCCCACACGACAGATGTAAGAGGGCAGGGGAGAGAATGACACACACCACCACGATGTACTGGGTGTTCAACAAAGAGATGTAATTGGTGCCAGAGAAGGCTGCTATCATAAGGTTGCATTCGGAAACAGGCAGCACTGCATGGTTCCTTGTTCCTTTTTAATATGCCTGTCTATACGCGCTCAGAGGCGGCTGCTGCTGATGAGGATCATGCCCTCATGTACGGTGGGGGGTCGAGATGATGGTTGAAGAAAGATCTCCCCCACAATGATTCTCGAGATGGAAACGAGCAAGATAGGTAAAGAGAGATACCGATTACCAGGACGGTAATTTGACCGATGGCCGGCGCAGATAACATGGCAATAATTAGCGACTATTAGCGATTAAATGCCGAACCCAGCAATTCAGCTATGGCTTATCGACCAGTGTGGAGAAGCCTAGTGATGGCAAGAAACTCGGTGGTTGTTCGTGGGGGCTTTAGTTCATCAAAGAAGGGGAACAAGTTGTCCGTTTCTGACAATGGGGGTATAGACGGGGGTTTCGATTGCTATTCTGGCTCTCCTCCCCCGCATTCTTAAGCTTCTTCTGTGGGGTTGAGAAACGGATAATGTGCCTTCAGAGCCGAATTACGTGTATATCTCTCAGATACGGGACTGACAGCGTATCTGCATCTATAGCCTTTTACCAGAGCACAGGAAGTCTTAAGAAGACATTCATCCCCCACGTATTGACCGCAAATAGAGTTCTTACGGATGTTTTGGCAGAAGAAATCCTGATTCTTGAAGACGGTTACTCGCCTCCGCCTCATTGCACAGTGTCGCCGCTGCGGCAAAACGCTTCAGAGTTGGGGGAAGCGCCAGCGTCGAAGCCGTCGCTCAATGGTTCGATAAACCGATAAACCGCGGAGATGCTGGCTCTCGCTCATAGGCTACACGTCGCGCCGTCGGATATAAATCCTAGCGACTCGTGACTGCAATTGCAAGGGTAGGTTCGTAAATGATAAGGAATCTGTGGCTAGCCAGCCTATGTGGAACTCGGTCAGCAATCACTGTATGTAGTGTACTGGAACGGCCTGTCTTATTTGTTTATTTGACAGCCAGGCAAATGTATCGTGCCACATTCAAGAATCCATTTGCAAGCATGCAGAACAATGGGATCTCTTGAGCTATTGTTTGGCTACCGACTGTGCCGGTTATTGAGAGTTATTGAGCTTCACAAGCGGCCAAGCGGCGCTCTCAAGCTGGAGCTTCACGCTTCACCACAAAAGTCATTCGCCTCCTACAACATTGGGGAGACTAAACCAATGAGAAGCGTTGAATCCAAACAAAGTGTAATCGCAGCCCAATTAGTAGTCTCTGCACCACGTGTGAATACCGTGCTGGTGCTTCTAGAAAGCCGCACACACGCATGCCATCGTACCTATTGACCTATTATGTCACGAGTTCCGATCTTGATGCAGCCATGCCTTCACTAGACCACGCCACCAATGCATTGAAGATGCAAAGGCTGGCTTCATTTCAAGACCCCCACCGAAGCCTTTGCCGACGAGATGAAGATATTGGGGGGTGGAGATGAACTAGAAATACGAGTGTACCTAGGAGAGTAAAAGCTGAGAGAATATGTGGTGGATGAGTCCCTGCATGTGGAATGCAACCAATGTCACTTTGTACTGCTGTACTATCATCCTATATACAGAGAATTAATATTGCCTATCTACCTGACATGTAAGTGAATATCGGCAAATGTTTCTATTGGATTCGCCCAAATTGTTGTTGTTCTGCCTTCGTTTAAAGGGGTTAGATGGGTTTCCAATCGCGCTATCAGGTCATGTTGACTCGTGTCGTATCAGTGTACACATACAATTGAAGGCAAACATTCATGAAATGAGCTACCCCAATCTATTGCTACAATGAAAAATAGACGTACATCAGATCTCGCCCAAAAGGTTTCAACACATTCTCACGCATGAATTCTGAATGCATTCCCACGAAAGAGGATTGAGTTTCCTGAATGCAGAGTCAAACTGCACAATCTTCGACTCCCACTGGTTATTTCCTCTGTACCGCCTACCAAATAAAGTGGCCTTGCCGCTCTCGAAATCAGGTAGCGCTACATTGACGTTATTGAATCGCTGGGATGCTGGGATGATGGGTAATACTTCCGCTACCGACGGGTCTGGCAAGTAGCAGCTCGGCTTGATCTCAAACCCTTCATACATGCCTTCTTCTTCTATTTCGATCAACAGGTCACCCATGTTAATGACCGTGAATCCATCCCAGGCACCCTCACGATGCGGAACTTCTTTGAGCAACTCGAGGATCATCCTCCGAAGATTCGGCTGGCGGCATTTAGCAAGCGCGTAATATAGTGGTGGTATAAAGCCCATATCGATGGTGAAGTTGATGTCTGGTCTACTACTGCCTCTCAAACCCAAAGCTTTCTTCATTGCGGTACGCATCAGGTCCCACAGGTCAGCCGACTGCTTGATCAGGAGGGAGAAATCAGGCAGATAGTGGTCATATATCATTTCGTCTGTCCCACGCAAGGCAGTAGCAGCCATGATCCTCGTCATGGTGTGGTATAGAAGCAGCATAGGTATGGCAAATTTGGTGCGATAGTCCGCTCGGTTGATCAACTTTTCGTGACTGGAGTCCAAAGCACGAAGCCATCTCATCAAGGCCGCCTCCAGGCATCCTTGGTCCTCGTAAAGCTTTTCCGGGATACATTGTCCGCTTAGAATCAGCTGACTTGCCTGTTCCCCTAGGATATGCGATCCGTTGATTAGGGCATCCATATACTTCCGTGCTTCGAGGAGAGATGAGAACGCCGGGGGAATATCGTACGTTCTCGGTGACTCTGCACTATCTCCCACAAAAAGCAGGTATGAAGAGACTTGGCCAAAAAGCGCAACTTGCACGTTGAGCCGTGAGAAGACTTCGACAAGAGTATCCTCGACCGATACTGCTTGTGATCGCAGAATAATATCTCCATCAGAGGTAGTGACTCCCTCGCGCTGCTGGATCTCACGAAGGATACGGAGGCCATTGGTCAGATGTGCATGGCCTGCTTTGAAGCCGCCTCTCAACAGCTCAATGCAGACAAATAGCATACAAGTGATGAGGCACACTCGAAGAGCCTCTTTGTCGGAACGATGGAGGCTCCGTCGCAAGTGCCGGATGGCTTCGTTATATTCGGTCAGTGAGATTCGCTCCTCATTCTTGTGCGCTGCACCCAATGCCGTGACTGCATGCAAGACAGCCGGCTCCTGTTCGCTTGCTTGCAGCACTAAACAATCCCAGAAGCCCGATTCGAACAGGCCGGGAAGCTTAGTGGTGGTATATCTCCGAAAGTACTCAAACCCGAGGCTTGCGGGCTGACCCGCGATCGCGCGCGTCTGCGACATGACGACAATGTTCCGCAGGGGCTGCATCTGGTTCCTGCGGACTAGAGAGGAAGAGGAAACAAACGGGACCTTGACGGAGCTTCCGTAGGCATTCCCTCCGCCACCCCAGATGCCGTACCCATCACAGACTCGACCAGTCGAGACACATCTCTGACAGGCTGGTCTCCCCTCATCACACTTTACACGCCGCTTCCTACACCCAATGTGTTAGTGTTAAACAGTTAAAATGATCATCAAGATTCGCCATAGCTGATGATAGAATGTATTATGCATACTTGCAAGTCTGACACCCCGTCTTCACTCTCCTTCTCCCCTTCTTGGCAGGAGGGGCTTGGGGCATATTATCAAGCTTCTGTGTTGGTATTCTAGTTTCTCACTAGTTTGTCTGGATAATGTCCGTCCAGCTGTCTATTTCTTTATAAAGTCCGGTGAGATGGAGGTATCTAGTATTGATGAAGGGGAGTAAATGGGAGTCGATTCTCAAGATGCTTCAGAGATCCGGACTCTCATCTAATGTGGGGCCGTCCCGGCTCGGGTGCTTTGCTCATCTCATCAGAGAGTCCAGATTTCCCCAATTTAGTTGATGGAGTCACAGAATGTGTTACGTTCATTGGCTCGCTCGCAAAGTCTGGCACTTGATTGGCTAGAGTCGGGTAAATTGGTTGCCGTGTCGTCTCAATTCGCTTCGTGCTCAGCAAAGCAAATCTCGCAACACACAGCTAAAATATGAGTGAAGTTGTACGTTTTCATAGATGTATTAATTATTAGAGAACTCGCTATTGCTCCTGATCATGCATGCATCTCTTCCATATCCTGATTTCTCGTCGCTCCTCAGAGCAAGCCCTTGGCGCCAAGCTCCGACTCAGTCCACTGCCATAGCTTCTCAGCCAATTTCGGGTCTTGCGCATGGTCACTTGGTGTCCCGATCTTTGCATATGGCACGACGTAGGCCCCCGAATCTGACTTCTTGAAGTTGCTGCTGGCGATAGCAAAGAGAGAGGACCAGGCGCCCTTCTCCTGCTTATCCAGGATCCCGAGGCAGCTCATGATGGGAGTAGCAACTCGCAAGACGCCTGCAGGTAGTGTCCCTGTGGCTTGTTTATTCAGATCGCTAGACTTGTGTTAGCTTCTAAATGCAACTTTAGTTGTTGGAAACAAGTGTCGCTGGAACTTACGTGTCAATGTGGCCGGGATGCACTGCTGAAAACCAAATCGCTGCATTGCCAGATTCCGAGACAGGGCCGAATTTTTTGTTCAGCTGCACTGTATGCAAGACATTCGCCAGTTTGCTCTGGCCATATCTCATCATGGAATTCTCCTTTTCTAACCCGGTGTCTTCGAACCGAATTCCGCTCGAAGGAGTAAACCTTGCATGTCCATCCGATGTCAAGTTGGCCAAGCGCACAGTTCCTTCAGGATTCGACTGAGCGGTAGATTGAAGAAGTGGCATCAGATGGTGCGTGAGCAACCAATGGGACAAGTAATTGGTCTGAATCATACTTTTAGCTTCATGAACTTCTCACTGACAGAGTACGGCAACTGATTTTGCAGCCCGAACAACATGATCTTACCTGCCATTGAGCCTCATAGCCATCGACAGTCAGAGAGTAAGGCACTCCCATAATACCAGCGTTGTTGATGAGTCCATGTAACGCGTGTTCATCTTCGCGTATCTTCTTTGCAGCCGCGATGACGCTCTGGAAGTTGGATAGGTCGAGGTCAAGAAAATGAATATTCGCAGATGGTAGCTGTTCTTGTATTTCATGAATAGCCGCCAATGCCTTATCCTTGCTGCGCGCGCCCATATACACTTTGGCACCACGGGCTGCCAAGCCAATCACAGTCTCCTTACCGCTGTTACTGTTAGTAAATCAATTGCAAGAGGAAATTTACATGTCAAACAGCTGACTTACATGCCAGCGTTGCCTCCAGTAACAATGTAGACTCGTCCTGTAAGATCAGGGATTGATTCGGGGGAAAACTTGGATGAAGGCATTGTGGATGTTGTTAGCGACTGCTTCAAGGATATGTATGTAAGAAGTGTTGATAGTAGTCTGTAATTGAATGAATCTTGCTGTTTATGCCAATTTTTCTTCAGCAACAATTGTCGCTGGGAACCTAATATTTATATTCTCTGCCATCGCGATGATATTAAGGAGGCCAGTTGTAAAGCCGCACAGCCAACAATGCTCAGTTTACTATCCGCTCCGCATGATTCCATCGGTTCAACTTCCACTCCGCAACAACACTCCTAGATGTGAGGCACAGCATGAGAAAGCCTTGGAGCACCAGTTTGGTATAGTGCGCTGACCGTTGCTGACAGTTTCTTTCCCGGTATAGCGTGCTGACTGTCGTGAGTGACTAAGAAGGCCATCTCAACCAGAGATGGATTGATCCGGTCGCATTCTCGTTTCTCCGCAAGCCCGCTAAATACCAGGTGGACATAGGCGGCCGACGGCCGGCCGGCCGTGATGCCGAGCGGCCGCTTTGCCTTGCAAACTCCGTAACATTACTGAGTACTCCGTATCGCATATTGGGAATACCTACGATGAGATTCACTAAACTACAAATATACAGATAATTCCACATCATGTCCGCTCATTCAGGTATTGCGGTTTGTTCTATATAGTCGGAGCTGATAGCTTGACGATAAATGCGTATCTGCTTTGAGTGTGTAAATAGCGATGGCCCTCGCCGCATCTCATGTGAGAGATTTTCAGAGTACTGGTCTCGGAATTGAATATTAGAACGCTCATCAAGTCATTTCTCCATCTACTATCGAGCAAATTACATCTTGATGTACCTATCAGAGACGGCATAGACAGACTGGGACAGGCGATAAAGACGAAGTATATATCGGCACTGAAAGAGTAAAGGGTTGCGAATTTTCTATGCTGCTATTGACGAAGGAGGAAAGGGAGATCTAAGATGCAAATAAGGAATAGAGTGGTCGTGTGGCTGTTCGGGAAGAAAGCGGCCCGTAAGCCGCAACTCTTGAAGCAACGAGTTTAGAAGCTTTGATGAGTTGCTCAAGCTGAAGCTTGGCATTCTCTACTTGACTGTCAGCGAGAACCCTCGAATCAATTGAGCATAACAACAAAATAGCCCAAAAATATCTCGCACTCAATAGTATACTATTGGAGTAAAGCGCAACATTAGCACTCTGTCATTAGAATGGGTGGAGATGCGCTGACTGCAACCTGAGAGCCAAAATCGTCACCACGGCATCAATAGTCAGATCGGCGATTTAAAGTTATTGAGCAACACCAAGTATATCAAGGCGACAAAAGGTCGTTGATAAGATATTTAAGATTACTTGTCGGAAACCGCAAGAGAGGTTACATTAATAGATCCCCCAGGGGCTTGTAAAAAGAGGGCATCGAGAAATGATCAGCATGCAGAAATGGACAACCCGCACATATCCCCCACTCTAAACTCATCTGGAATAGCGATCATATTCTCCTCATGTATGTACATTCTCATTTTGCGGTCTCTGTTATTATTGTTTTTGCAAACCGCTTGAGCTTCTCGGTGCCCCAGAGGCAGGAGACTCATATGCATGTCAGCAGAAAACTCGAGTACGGTGAGTGAATGAGAGATTACTTTATCGTGAAGGATGCATGAGTAAATGAAGTATATTGACTCGCATACAATATAATTATTGAGAACCTTGAACAATTGATTGGCTCTTCGGATTATCAATAAGTAAATCATTCTTTAATCAGAGCTACATGGCTCTTTTTTAAGCTCTTCCTAAGCTATTGTCCAGCAGCTCTTCTGCCGCTTGTAGTATAGCCCTATAGCCCACCACGCTTAAAATAGGGAGTACTCCGAGCCATTTAGATGGTATAGAATCTGACATACGTCAGGTTTAACATCAATTTCTAATATATTTTCCCATTTTGTAGCTGAGAGAAACTTGTTTCGTCCGCAACTCGTCCGTATCTCTTTCCATATGATCCGTGGCACGGCCAAAGTTCTAAGTATTACTCATCGCTCGTCCGGTATTCGTCCTCGTTCTTCCACACATTGAACGTGCATTCCATTATTCGTCCGGGTTTCATCCATACTTCATCCATGCCACGGCAAAATAAAATCGGAGGCGGACGAAGTGTCGGGCGAAAGATGAGTAGCAAGATATTACGACGCACGTCCTCTGCCTTGCAGCGCTAGGTCAATCATGCCTGGTACGAAAACGACGGCAGGTATTAATGGCTTGAGATCCGACAATGCAACCTAAAACAGGCCATGCATAGCAACTAGGCACCACATCATCCAAAGGATCAAGGCATATATGAGATGTGCCATGTCCGTCCCACTGATGATGCAACATGCTCCTGTCTGTCAACATAGCATCTAAGCAACGGACGATAAAGAGTAGCTAGATGATTTCCATTTTGAGCAGTATAATTAGTTAGAAATTGGTTTAAGCTCAAGCCGTTTATTCTATTATTCAGGCTGTCCGCCGAGCCTTCTTCAGACATGACTTATCCCTCCCACCGGAATGGCACATTGCTGACTCGATCTGAGAATCTTCAGAAATACTCAAAATACGTTCACAATCTACTATTAGTATTGCGTAGTATTATGGAATAATTGGGTAGTATTAAGTCCCCGAATGTTAGGAACTCTTGGGCATGAGATCCGTAATAACCAAACCTTTATGCATATCTCATAACCCGAACACGAGAAGGGAGGTATATATAAGAAGCACTCAACTGGCATAAACGTACTTTTCTGCGCATCCTATTCGCATCAAGCCATTAGTTCTAAGCATCTCCATTCTCGTATATCCCTTCTTCTTTTTATCATTCTTCTATCCGTCCTCGACAACATCTTCTTTCAGGAAAAGGACAATAACTATCAGAATGACCACTCCAGAAACAAAACTCTTCATTAACGGCAAATTTGTGCGCAGCATTTCTGGCAAGACATTTCCAATTTCCAATCCTACAACCGAAGAAAAGATCATCGACGTTTTTGAAGCCGATGCTGCCGACGTTAATGCTGCCGTCACTGCTGCCGAGAACGCATTTCCGGCCTGGAAAACCTCTCCGCACATGACCGTATCAACAAGTGCTTGACATTTGCCGAACTAATCGAGAGAGATCAGCTCGAGATCGCCAAACTCGATGCTGAGAATATCGGCATGCCCGTTTCAGTGAATCATCTTTTCATTCAGAGAGCAATTCGAGACATCAAGCATACATCTGGATTAGCCCACGATGTGCATGGAGAGACTAGCTTAAACACACCCGGGCAGATTCATATTACCTTAAGGCAGCCTTATGGGGTGTGTGCTGCCATTCTCGCTTGGAACGCACCAGTCGTAATATTCGTCGCCAAGGTCATTCCTTGTATAGTGGCAGGCAATACAATCATCGTCAAGTCATCGGAGAAAGCCCCTCTCTCTTCTCTCAAGCTGGGCGCACTGGCAGCCGAGGCTGGGTTCCCTCCAGGAGTTATCAATGTACTTTCAGGATTCGGCCATACCGTTGGCGCAGCCTTGTCTAGCCATATGAAGATTCGCAAGCTTACATTTACCGGCTCTACTCGCGCAGGCAAGCTCATTCAAGAGGCGGCCGCAAAGTCCAATCTGAAATCCGTTGCACTTGAAATGGGCGGCAAGAACCCGCTGATCGTTTTCCCCGACTGCGATATTGAAGAGGCTGCAGGCTCTGCTGCTTCCAGCTTGAAGTTTAACTCGGGCCAAATTTGTGTCTCAAACTCACGAATCTATGCCCATAAAGACATCTTCCAAAAGTTCCTCAAAGCCTTCAGTGAAAAGTTCGTGGAGCCCAAGTTTGGAAGCCCGCTGGAGCCCACTACGTTTTTTGGCCCGCAAGCCGACAAACTACAATTTGACCAAATATTAAAATATATTGAGCAGGCCAAATCAGCAGGTGCGAATCTGGTTACTGGAGGTAGTCGTGCCACCGACAAAGGTTATTACATTCAACCAACGGTCTTTGCAAAAGTCCCCGCCAATGCCGACATCTTACACGAGGAAATCTTTGGTCCAGTAGCTGTGATTCAAGAGTTTGAAACAGAAGAGGAGGTGATCGCAGAGTGTAACAAGACGGAATATGGCCTGCACGCTGGCCTTTACACTAGAGACATCTCACGCGCATGTCGAGTAGCAACAGCATTGGAGACGGGAGTCGTCACAGTGAATTCTGGTGGCAGCGTTGGCGCCTATGATATGCCTTTTGGCGGCTGGAAACAGTCTGGTAATGGCAGAGAATTGGGCAAATTGGGCCTTGAAGAATTTTATGAGATTAAAACGGTTATAATCACGTTGTAGGTGGCATCAAGAACGAGCTCTAGGCTTTTAAATCAAGATCAAGCCGTGGATATGTACAGGAGCTCGTGTTAGATAGAAAACCAAAGGAGCTTAACCGCGCGCACGAATACGCTGGCGTTCATCTCAAGTGCTGACAATATCTTGTACCAAGTATCTAGCCTTCATTCAAGTATCGGCTCATCCATAACGTACTTGGACACCGTCTTCTCTAAACCAGTCATCTGCTACGGCTTCATCACTAGAAGCATAGTTAACAATGATGCTCTTCGTCGTTGTATATGCATAATATGCCTCAACACCATTCTCACTTCCAACGCCGCTTGCGCTAGAAGCCCCTCCCCACGGGCTGCTCGGATCATTTCGATGGTGCGTGTTGACCCAAACTATACCAGACTCGATTTGCTCAGATACTCTGAAAGCTTGGCTCAGATCATCGGTCCACAGTGCCGCTCCTAGGCCAAACTCGCTATCATTGGCGAGCTCCAGAGCTTCTTGCTCGCTTTCAAATCCAACCAGAAGAATGACAGGCCCAAAGGCCTCCTCGCGCCAGATGTTAGTCTTAGTAATGTCGCATGCTGGACCAGAAGCCAAGATTGTTGGAGGGAAGAAATAGCCTTCACCGAAATTGGTATCATCGAGTTCGGATTTGCCAGACATTCTCTTACCGCCGCAAACAATCTTTGCTCCATTGGTAACAGCATCGTCCACAAGTCTCACGACATTGCCAAGTTGTCTAGACGAGATGAGAGGACCCATAGAAGACTTGGGGTTTGTAGGCGAGCCCATCCGTCGCGCTATTGATTCAGCTTTGTGTGCAAGTCTCTCCTCCACAGTGGCCAAGATGCTCTTGTGAACAATGATTCGGGTTGCAGCAACACAGGTCTGGCCGCTTGCGATAAACGATCCAAAGGCAACACCATTGACGGCTAGGTCAATGTTTGCTTTGTCGAATATGATTAAGGGTGCCTTTCCTCCCAGTTCTGCTGTGAACCGTGCCAAATTATTACCAACAATAGAGCCAATCGCTCTTCCAGCAACAGTTCCTCCTGTGATGTCTACTTTCCGCACAAGAGGGTGGCTCACCAGCGCGCGTCCAGTCGTAGCTCCGAGGCCGGGTAACACGTTGAAGACACCATCCGGCAGGCCCGCCTCTTTCAAGATCGGTCCCAGCAGCAAGCTAGTTAGTGGTGTAAGCTCGCTCGGCTTCAATATTACGCTATTTCCAGCGGCCAGAGCGGGTGCAAGTTTCTTAACTGCAATGAGAAGCGGGTGATTAAACGGCGTGATCTGAACAACGACACCAAGTGGCACCCGATCCAGCCAGTTGTGCAGTTTCCCCATCGTTGGCAAGACAGGACGCTCTTCAGTACGGAGAACAGCAGCGTAGTAGCGGAACCAGCGAACGAGAGATGGAACTTGAGCTTGCATCTCTCGGATTGCACGTCCCGTCTGCTCAACCTCCAAGGGTATCAGTGTGGCGAGGTTTGAAGTGAGAAGCTCAGCAGCCTTGTCTAGCACGTCTGCTCGCGTATGCCGAGGCGCTTTGGACCAAACCCCAGATTTGAAGATACTATGAGCAAGTTGGACAGTATCATCCACATCTTTGGGTGATGCAGAGTGGCATCTGATCAGCGACTTGGAGTAAGTATCGAGTCGTTCGCATAAGACAATTTCTCGAAAGAACACTCACTCTGCGAATACGTTCATCCCGGCTGGATTCTCAACTGGTATCCTATGCAGCCACCGTCAGCTTCATTCTGATAGCGTCTTTGAGCAGACCAGTAACGTACAGATCACCAGTACCAGCCACTTCACTCCCCCCAACCCACAGTAAATAGGATTTTGACATTTTGAATGAATATTTGGTCAATTTATAGAATTCAACAATTACACACAACTATTGCCGCATATGATAAAAGCTTGAAGAGAATGTGGTTGGGCTTATCAGATGTGCAATCAGCGTGCGGGGAGATGCATGATACCAATCATCACGTGTCGTCATCGCGCAAGTTATCACAGATTCGGACTGAGAATCATTGATAAATTACGTCTCAAAAAACTCGTGAAGTTCAACGAAATTAAGTAAAAAGGGATCTGTAAAAGTTGGCTAAATCATCATGAAACAGACATTCTGAATCCCGAAACAAATGGGACGATAAGCGAATATTTTTGACTCGGAAGTCGGCTTCACTCACCCGAATACGAAGCACAAGAGTCAACCACTGTTGTGATTCAGATGTGAGACCAGCAGGGCAATGAATTTAAGCCTCATTTGCGAAGTAAGTCATTATCATTCATCTTTTTTTTTAATTTTACAGATATATACTAGCGATTCATTTGTTTGCACATAGATGTCAAGATGGCCAACAGCCGTAATAGACACAATCTCCCCCCAAACAGCGCTTTTCCTCCCAAGTTCGAGCTATTCAACAAATGCCTCCCTGAATATCCTCACATTGTCAATGCGATACCATTATTCGTCCAGAAATCACACCGCTGCTTCAAGCCTGAGTCAACGGGGATCATCTCCGCCTTGCCTCCAGTCTGGAACGTGAGACGACTTTGAGCCCTGTCAGACCACGCCTTCCATTGGGGGTATTTGCTGGTAAAATAGATGCTTTTGCCATTGGGGTTGTAGTATTTAATAAAGTTGAGCCAGTAGTGCTGCATCGTAGGCGAAGCAGCAGCGTTGATCTGGCCATCCTGATAACTCGCCGGCGCACCGTCAACGTAGTTGGCGCCCCAGAGAGCGTTCAGTTCGACGGTGTGAGGAACACCCAACCCAGAAGCCACTTGGTCAGGGTCCTCGACATTCCATCGATAGACCCAAGAATCCTTTCCAGCTTTGTTTACGACAGAGCTGATATACATGCCGGGACACATATAACGAGCCTCCTGGTATACATTGCTGGCGTGCCTCCAGTAGCAGCCAACTGCAGGGCAGCTCGTATTTGGGTTGGGATACATCTCGTTGATCTGTCCAAGCATCTCCAGAGTGAGCACAGGATATTGATCCAATACATAGCTGTTGCTCTGCTGGAGGGTGGCGGTATCTTTGGGGGCAAACTTGGTCCCTCCGTTGGTATCATCGCCGTAGATGGTAGGCACCTTGATAAACTTCCCTTTTTGGAATACTCTGTATGTAAAGTCTTGTACGAATTCTTGGTCAAGAACAGGCAGCCACATATAGTTGGGTGGGTTAGCCGCTCCAGGAAGAGGAATATTAAAATTTTGTGTCTGAAGCTCCACCGCCGTCTTATTGCGCATACAAGCGAGGTTGTCTTTGCCAACACAGCCTACACGAGTTGCAAACTGAGTGTACATGTATTGAGATTGAGCCACCGTGAGAGTCGTCGCGAACGATGGGGACTCTGCAATTGCAGCATTGAAAAGCCCTCGGTTGATTCCATTATTGGCAGTCAGGTGGTATGTAACACTGGCGGCGCCAGCACTGCTTCCTCCCAGAGTGACATGGTTCGGGTCGCCACCAAACCGGGAGATGTATTTCTGCACCCATTCCAACACCTTGCGTTGGTCACGAAGGCCATTGTTGGGGAGAATTTTATTACTGTCCGTCATGAAGCCGTACGGGCCAACACGGTAGTTGAGGCTCACGACTACGATATCGTAGCCGCTGTTGATGATCAGGCCAGAGGCATTGGTGTTGGGATTTGAGTTGAGGTTGAAGCCACCGCCTTGAATATAAAGAAAAACGGGGAGTTTCGAGTGAGCTGTGGCTCGAGTCGGGGCCTGGACGTCTAAGAACAAACAGTCTTCTGACGTAGACTTGGCTGTGGGCGTACCACCAGTCGCAAGACAGTATTTTCCATGCTATGTTGAATGTTATTCATGAGATTCATCAATACTAAATGATTCTAGCACAGAAACTGACCTGAGTAGCGTCTTGAATACCTTCCGTACGGAGAGGATCTTGTGGAGGCTGAAACCGCAACTCGCCCAACGGCGGTGCAGCATATCTAATCCCCAGCCATTGGCTCACACCATTTGGAAGAGCCTGTCCCTTATACACAGAGTACCCAACATCCACGGTTTCCTGGACAGCTCCCGCAATTGATAGCAGGAGAGTGGAGACGAGAAGACTTTGTGCCACCATATTTATCAGCTGGCTACTGAGGCGATGAGGTTCCAATGTAGAATTCGAGTCTCAGACGCGATACTACCCTGCTATATATACTTACACGCGGCCAGCCGGATATTCTATGCAGAACCCCAGATTATACTCTATCCACTATTTGGCCACCAATCGGTCGCTTACGCTCCCAATTTGCCCCCCTTGCAGCTTCTCTCCGGCCTTACACTCCGATCCCAGTATACGGCTAGAAAAAATTGGACGTGCGGAAGAAGGCCGATATGGAGTTTGTGGGGAAGGCCAAGATCGTTTTTGCGGGGGAGATTATGATCAAAGCGCGGGGAAGTTATATGACATGGTTTGCGGACGATGTCGGGCAGGCCGTTGGATGAAAGATAGAAGTCATGAGTACGGAGTAGAGAGGGGAATAGTAGTGACATGCTCGAACATCCGAGGAGGGATACACTAGGGTTCGGAAGGGAGAGATGTCCAATTGTTCAGCCTGACACGACGAAAACGGCGGTTGGCTTCCGGCATCTCCAAGACATAGACCCGCTACTGCAGCCACCCTTCTCATCTCCTGTGGAGACGAATTTAGGATTGTACAACTTAGAATCTTACTAGAATGAACGGGCATTCCCCCATTAGGCAGCTCATCCAGATGCCGCTCCGTCATATGCCGTGGGTCGGTTGGAGTCACGAAGCAAGTTCGGGATGCTGGTGATTTAAGGTCTAGTTCACTGATTTAGCCAGTATGCTTAAAGCATAGAGTTGAAGTTATTTGTCTTCTCTTGTTCAAACGAATAAAGTGGATGAGAAATTAAGTCATACTAGCGGTATACGAAGTACAAACGGAGGTGCTCATGCCCGAATACCGGTTTGTATACTGAGACAGTTTGTTATGAACCAGGCTGAGACATGCGTGGTACTATTACGGAGCACTGATCTTAATTTAGAAAGCAAAAGCGACCGTTGAGTGGTCTAAGCCTGTAGTACATATGTATGATGCCATATTAATGTTGATCCCCCAGCTCTGATGCTACTTACACTTTCACCGCTAACAATATGGAAGTCGTAGACGGGGTCCGACATTTTAAGGGATAATGTTGGATCATACACATATTCTGGCCCATTAGATACTATTGATGCTATAGCACCTAGGTAAGGCTTGTTTGCTCGCCATCTTGACGTAGTAGAACGTAAAGAATAAAACAGGATTTCCCTGGGAGAACGAGGAGGTAAGACACCTTGAAGCCTGGATTTCTGCCAAGACGTTGGATGTTAGACCAATTCCAAGTTTCTCCAACAATATAATTGCCGAATAAACCGAATCATCCGAATCAACCGAGTTTGCCAGCCAATGGAAAAAGCACCACCCTCCGAACGCCAGATGCGGAGAAAAATAAATGTTGCCTAGTGCTACCTCGTGGGTTGCAGTTCCAACGTTGCGTAGCGTGATGAGTGCCAAGCCGCTGCCCGTTGTTCGGTTCAGGTCCGCCTTCTCGTGCTACTCCTCCCTGGAATCCTAGACACCACGTGAGATTCTAGCTGTACTGCGACGTTAGCATGGGGATCAGCACAAGAAGAATACCAATGATGGTTCTAGTAGACGTAGACAGATTTAGTAGAGGTGTCGTCAAAGTGGACGAACAAAATACAGAGACGACCTACTGAGGGGTGACATTGATGTAATTAATACATATCACGACTATAGACTAATATATAGTTATCCGGTTCTTTTTCGAACCCCATGGCCTAGACTGAGTATCGATCAGTCGCATCATGCGCAGGACGATACACGAAATAGTCAAATGTGGCCTTCTTCTCCGTCCCATTCAAATCCGAGCAAGCAACGCCGACAAAAGACCCGGTAAAGCTCCCATGGGCCTGGTGTCCACCACACTCATCCGACACAATCGAAGCGTCCAGCACAGGTCCAATCTTCTGTAACTCTCCTTGTTGTTGGCCGTCGCTGGCAACAAGAGCGTAAGAGAATTGCAGCTCGCTCCCGCGAATGGTAGCCACCAGCTTGACTTTTCCCTCCGCGGGAAGGCTTACGAAATAAGCATTCTCCCCAACATCAGTCAGCTTGCCATCGGGCCAAGATGCCTCTGATCTCATAATCTGGATTTCACGCTGGCCGTCTGAATGTGCTGACACGGCGAGATAAAAGAAATTATATCGGCAATAGTACAGCGTCAAACCAGCAAACTGGCGCTCGTCTTCGGGCGAAAAGTCGACAACTGTTTCAGCGTCGAAAGAGAAGTGCGTTTGCCTCCGAGCCACCAGAGACTGCTCGTACCAGGAGCCAATGGATTCCCTTCCTGTAAGCACAAGCTTGCCATTCTCGAATGCGAACAGCCTCTCTGGTTCTGGCGTGCGCAGCCATTGGAAGTCTTTATGAAGCCCGTCTCGGAAATCATATCGTATTTCCTTCCAGTAGGCTTCCTCGTCCCACGTTCCTGGAACTTCAACATCCAAGGACGGAACCGGCCCATTCTTGACGTACAGCCAGTCGTCTTCACCCCAGTATGCTTCCTGCAAAGCCGTCTCTCTCCCCAACACGCACGTCCGCTTCTGTCCAATTGGTCGACCAGCAAGATGCACCAGGTATGTTTTTCCATCGGGAGTGTCTACGAAATCAGCGTGCCCTGCTCTCTGAAGTGCCGCAAACGGGTGGTCCCTGGAAGATACGATATACTTTTGCGGATGAAGCTCATAGGGACCCCAGATACTTCTCGACCGTGCAAGCGTCGCCGCATGGGTATATCCCGTGCCACCTTCAGCCGTCAAGAGATAATACCATCCGTTTCTCTTATACAGATGAGGGCCCTCTACTAAGTCAAGTTCTGTACCGTGGAAGATAATCTTCCTAGGGCCTACCAGCTTGCGCTGGACCGGATCGAACTCTTGCAGTGCAATCCCTGAAAACGTTCTCGGCCTCCCTCGGTGATCCTGGGTCATGTTGACGAACCACTTGCGGCCATCATCGTCGTGATATAGAGAGGGGTCGAAACCGGACGAGTTGGCGTAGATGGGATCAGACCAAGGGCCTTCAATCGTCGGCGCCGTCACAATGTAATTGTGCGTGTCCTTGAACGAGCCATCCTTGCGCTTCACATCTGTATACACGAGCCAAAACTTCTCTCCATCATGTGTCAAGCACGGCGCCCACACTCCGCAACTGTCTGGCTCGCCGCGCAAGTCGATCTGACTCCGCCGACTCAGCGGACGGACAACAAGGTCCCAGTTTGCAAGGTCCTTGGAATGGTGTATCTGAACCCCTGGATACCACTCAAATGTCGATGTGGCGATGTAATAGTCCGTGCCGACCCTCACAATGGAAGGGTCAGCATTGAACCCTGGCAAGATGGGATTGCGAACCAATGGCATGGCGAATATGTATGTTGTCAGCTGCCGATTGTTCTATCTTTCCATTATCCAGATCGTATTTATGAGATTCTTTTCTACTTTTCAATTACACAGAATCCATCTTGTATTTCTTCTTCCCTCTCCTTGGGCAGGCGAAATCGGCGCCATGAGGAGAAGCTCCCCAACCTGAACTTAGCCGTGTGGAGAAGCCCCTAATCAGCCTGAAAGTTGAATCTCCGCATGGAATCGGCGCCTCCCCGTAGCTTAGTCTTCATAGTCGTAAGAAGAACAGCACCAAGCCTCGAAACTCCTCTCTAATACGAACTGATGCTAATACGAAAATGATTACCAAGACTCTTGGTCAATAGAGATACCCCACCTCGCATTTATCCGTGAGCTGACATGAAGCGCATGATAGTTGAACCACGGTGCGAGCTAAACTAGGAATTACGGTAATATCGGTCACTATATAAGCTTAATTCGAAGTCATCCACTCTACTTTGATGCTGTATGAAGTATTTGTTCTCAAAATATCCGATTATTATGAATATGTAGCCCACTCGAAGCTCCATGAACTTTACTATGAGACCTCATATCTTATTAGTTGTAAAATAAACCACCAAGAGATTCAGAAATCCGCCCTACTCTGAGTCCGCAAATGTGATGGCGTCCTTATACCGACCAACCTTTACCACTCTCCCATCCGCAACCCAAGCAACCATGTCCTTCTCCGGCCTCATTCTTCCCACGAGCCCGCTCAGTCGATGAGCTACAATGACTGCCGTATATCCTGCCTGGATGAATTCACTCTCCAAAACATCATAAATAGCTGCCTCTGTAGCCGAGTCAAGTGACGAAGTGGCCTCGTCCAAGAGGAGAATCGGCTTGGGCGTATCAGCACCAGGATAATCCGACTTAGCTAAAGCGTGCTTACGGACTATGGCACGAGCCATAGCAAGCAGTTGTTGCTGTCCCACGGATAACACGGGCAGTTTAGAGAATTCGCTGTTGAGTATATCTGCCGATGTGTCACTCCTGCTCGAAAGCGCCGACCAGATGCCGACCTTTTGCAGGGCCATCTGAAGTATTTCATCGGAAACAATAGAATGAGGATCCAGGTTGAATCGCAAGGTAGCTTGAGGTATCAAGAATGGCTCTTGAGTGAGGGTAATGAAGCATTTCTGTCGCACAATTGACCTGGGGGTGCGAAGCAGATCTTGTCCGTCCACATTGACTACTCCAGTACCATCAATCAAGCGCAGCAAAACAGCGAGAATTGTACTCTTTCCACTAATTCTGACTGTCAGCCATCAATGGATGAGAAATGGGTATTGTGAAGTTCTTACCTGCCAGTTCGACCACAAATGACGAGCTTTTGGCCAGCCTGAATATCGATGTTGACGTTGTGCAAGATTTGATGATCAGAGCTGTCCTTGTTAGTGGTTATACATGCATTGACACTCGGCTTAACTCACCTATATGCGGCATCGAGATCTGCAATGTGAGCTTCTCCCTTAGTCGGCCATCCAGCATATGTCACAAGATCCTCTCCAGGCAGATCCTCCCGAGGAGTAAACAACTCCACGTTTCTTAGTCGTGCAATTGCACCAAGAGCCACCTCAAGAGACGTCCAAGACTCCACTAGTCGCACCAAGGTCGTGCTAGCAACCAGAATTAAGTTGAGCGCTGCGCCGATATCTCCCCCAGTCGTAGTTCCCCTCCATTTCACAGCAAGAGCTATCAACGCAATCGCAATTCCGTTCACCATCAAGTTAAGGACGAGACTTAGCCACCGCTGAACGCACATGAGAGCATAACGCGGTCTAAGGGACCAGTTCAGTGCATCAAGACTCTTCTGTTCAGCTGCAAAAGACCAGCCAAAAGATCGTATCGTGACGACACCTTCGGCTGTTTCTAAAAACCACTGGTAGAGGGATGACTGATACTCAAGCTCGAGGACCCGCAGTTGGCGGGAAGTCCTGAGGTAGAGTCTCTGTATGAGGTAGATGGCAATGACGCAAATAGGAAGGCTGAGAGCGAGCCATCTCTGAATATTGATGATTAGCACAAGCTGGCCTAATATCTTGAAGATTTCTAGAGCAAGAATAATGAGTATTAGTAATGATAAGGCGATTCCCAATGAGGAGTAATGGCTTTCTTACGAGTACAAATAGTTATCAACGCAAATGGCAGTTGTCTATCCACATAAGATATGTCTTGACTGAACCTATAGTCGGCGGTGAGCCTCGTTCAGTGGACAGCCAGATAGTAATCCCCTCTTCATACCTGTTAAGAATAACACCAATGTCTGTGGTGGAAAAGAACAAAAGCGGTGCACTGGGAGAATTAGCATGTTTTACTATAACTCTCCTCATTCAACTTACCCAAATATCGTCCGAAGAAGAGATTGGTGCAGCACCGCACCAGACCTCGGGGCTAACATGATGTTTGTACTCCTACAACGATTGTCAGACCGGTGGTAAAGGCAAATCTAACCTTGAAATATTCTTGGCGACTCACCATGTACTGCCATTTGTCGCGGTCCAAGCAAGAAGGGCGAGCGAGAGATAACCAACCATATAATAAGTCGACTGGTCTGGGGAACCTTCTGTCCACCACTTTAGTAGATACTGCGGAAAGAACATTCCAAAGGAATACCCTGCCGAACATCCAAGCAACATAACCACATTCATTACACCAGCAGCTTTGAAGTAGTATGCTAACCAATTCATCAGCTTAGTTCTCTAGCATATTATGTGGTCACACTTACAATAAAGCGAGAAGTCGCCCGTTTTCCGATACAGATCCTCTTCGGCGTCCGCGTTAGACTGCGACACCTTCGTAGTGGCCTTGAGAGAGACTTCCGGTTTCTTCGCTGTTTCTGTAAATGTAAACTTGGATAGTTCGGATAAAGAAGATTTCAACGCATCCCATGATCCTCGCGATGCTATACGACCTTTCTCGAGAACCAATATCTCGTCTGCGACGTGGAAATGCTGGGCTACCGAATGGTTAGCCTCATATGAACACCAGAAGAGATATACTAGAGACTTACCGGAGTTTGTGACCAAAAACACAGCCGTGTTATTCTTCTTGAACCATCCATTCGGTCCAAGCAAATTATCCACAACCATATTCTCGGTGTTGCCATCTAAGGCGCTAAACGGATCGTCTAAAACCACAATATCGTGAAGAGAGTATACCAAACGCGCAAGGGCCTATATAGGTCAAAAATATTAGCTTCATTCAGCAGAGGATACGAAACTCTCATCTTACCAGTCTCTGCCTCTGTCCGCCTGAAAGATTGATCCCCCGGCTGCCAACAATGGCATCATCGCGGTCGGGGAAAGTGCCCAAATCATGATCGAGGCAACAAGCGCGAATAGCAGCATTGTATCTTTCTCTATCAATATTCGTAGAAAATCCGCATACAATCTGCTTGACTGTGCCGGTTGGTAGCCAGGCCTGTTGGTCGCAGAATCCTATAGATGCTGAGGAGACTGTAATGGAGCCTTCAGATGGTGCAAGTTCGCCTAATATCACTCTAGCAAGTATTGATTTACCGCTTCCAACAGGTCCAGAGCAAGTAGCTATAGACCCGCGGTGAAGCACAAAATTGATATCGTCCAGAAGTGTCTCTTTTGTCGATGCGGATTCTACTGTTACTCCATTAAGAGCCACGGCAGCTTCTGTGGTATCTGCTCCCAATTCGTCCGCAGGTCGAGGCATAACGCGACGCTTGTCTGTACGAGGTGATTCAAGTAGATAAGCTTGGATCCTCTCAAAATTGGCCGAGGTTGCAACAGCGTTGGGCACAATCGTCATGATCATGTTTGCAGGTTCAGTCACGAGGGCCAAGATGGCAACAGTTGTAAACGCCGTGCTGACACTGAGTTGTGAGCCTTGAAGACGAGCCACAATGGCATATACCACGATGGTGGCTGCTGGCGCAAAAATTCCAAGAGCATTCGCTATTTCAGTATCTTAGCATCCGCAAAACACGCATAGAAGTCGCCATAGATAGGACGCAAAGCTTACCACTCGCGTTATAAATGGCATTCATCCAGCGAACTCTCTTTGAGCTGTTGATTTCATCTTGCCGCAGCTTTTCGACGTAGTCCATCATCGCTCCTGATACTCCCAGAGCCTTGACGCTTTTCATCGACCCGAGGATAGAGCTCAGGGCCGATATCCGCCGCTGAGTGGCCATATTCCAGCCCTTTTGTCTGGAACGAATGTTTTTCGCCACATAACGGCTTATCTGAGAGCAGACTACACGCCAAATGCTGCTGTTAGATTACTACTACACCAAGAGCCCGACCTATGCAGGTCAACTTACAGATTATGATGATAAAAGGTAGTGGAGCAAGCCATTTGACTTCTCTAATCAGAAGGATTATGCCAAGCACAAGCTCAAAGAGCTTAGCCCAGGCTTCGTGAAACATCTTTCCGGCTTCAGCTGCACCATTTACGTCCGTGCTCATGATGGTTAATACTTTGCCCGTATCGGAAACGTGCGAGCCGATGGCCAATGTTTTGTTGTAGATTAACGTCGTGAGGCACCCGCGAATCATGAGTTCAAGCTTGTTGAGACGATGAAAGTACATCGATGATGAGAACTAAGGTGATTTGGTTAATATTGCTTTGCACAACAGCAATGAGACTCTCCACTCATGGTTGGACGCCTTGATGCTTACCGTCTGGCCCAAGTAGACGACAGCAGCCACTACTATCAACCAGTATCCCTCATTGATATCATCTTCTTTTGTATATCCTTGAACAAACCGAACGGCCTTTTCAATGAGTATAGGCTGACAACATCTAAAAGCGACGAGGCCTAAGCGCGGGAAAGTGGCAGTAAGAAAGGGCCCTGAAAGACTCCGCAGCAAGACTTTGGGCAACGTCAAGATGGTTTCGGGTTTTGCTGTTGCAACAGGTCAAAATCGAACAAAAGTTTATAAATACGTCATAAAATCTGTAACTCACATCTGCTGTCCCATGACGGCAGGATATCCCGGCGCAGGCGCTCAGCTTCCAGTCTACTACCCAGAGGCGGTAGCTGACTACCGCGCAGTATGCTCCTGTTGCCCCGACTTAACAGTCCATTCAACCACCAGAAAAGCAGAGAGCTAATCAATCCGGCAGTTTCTTCTGGGGAACCATTGCTATACTTTGGGGTCAATATGGCTGTTTTTTCTTGACATTCGAGAGTCAATATCGCAAGACGAGACGCAAACCCTGCCACCAAGGCCGCATTGGTTCTACCGCCGTCTCGAATCTCAGAGAAGCCGGGGTACGTCAACGCAAAGGCATCCCAAGCACAGGTAAGAAGTAGATAGAGCACCGTGAGAGTAGAAGGGCGGATGGAACGCTTGTGCTCTACCACCGACAGCCAAACCAAGACGGCGGACGCAATCAAGGATGCACTGCGCGATACAGTCTCCAACAGCTCTTTATGGCCCTCTGACAAATTCAGTGCCAAATCAACAAGCAATATCGCGGGTAGAGTCAAAGCTACGAGCTGTTGTTTCACAACATTCAGTCAGCGATGGCATGTCAGCAAGAAATGCGCAGCGAGGGGCGATGCCTACGGGTTTAATGACGGCGAGCCAATTCGCCTTAACTTTGACTGGCTCATGACGCAGAGCCCAAAGCCGATAGGAGCCAAGAGAAATGAATGCAAGCGAGGTTGCCAAGGTAAGTGAGAAGAAGAAGGATATGTCAACATGAGATGCCATTGTGCGTCAACAATTCAGGTCACCCCTCAGCACCCACTATCCTTGGGCATCTCACTAAAATACACGCGCAGTTGTAAAAATGGTCGGTGAGTTGAACAATTGGAATCAAGGAAATAGCATTGATGTCTCAAAGGTGTCGGCGCGACTGTTTATTTTTTAACCAAATCCTTGAACAGGCGACAGCGCGACTCTTATCCGGTATCAGTATTGCGTGCTCTTGATGTTGGCCGACCGAACAAAAGGATCAGATCCGCTTACCGATACGACCAGAGTCAAAGGATTTAACTCCATGTCGATACGAGGCAGCATTCAGGTCTACCGAATGCTCGTTTATGCACAACCTAGGCCCTATCGGCGCTGTCACTTTGTTGTTAGGCCTATAAGCAGGCCAGATTCATCCGCCGCCAACAGTTTTCGGCAATCTGCTCCGTGCCAGCCTCCCCAATCTAGCAATTCACATAGACACAAAAATAACTACCAGGAACATGGGTATAACGCTCTTTTCCTATTTTTTGCTATTGACGAGGGTATCGCTAAATATATTCTTCGAACAAACGCACTAATCACAACAACGGCAGTAAACTGCTACACTAATGGTATTGAAAGCAAACTCAGGGCCTTTGCAGCTCAGTTCAGGCCAAATGCCGCCTTCGCTCTGGTAAAGTATGCCAGGCGATCATCCGTAACCTGTACACCAACACAGTCCATGTACTTTTGGAATCCAGTATCGACATTCTGCCACAAGGCCTGCTTGACAGATGGGTCACACTTGGTAGAGTAGAACCAGGGGCCGCTGCCAAAGTTGAACTCGTCGGGCTGAACGAGAGACAGGATGTGGTTGAGATCATCGTTACTCAAGCCATCGGTGGTGGTAAACTGCGAAACCTGGCTCTTGAGGCTGTCGATGCTCTGGGCATATTCCAGGTTGAAGTTGGCCATTTGCATGTTGGCAGTGCCCTGGCCAGGGCGGCCGGGAAAGACGTTGTGCTTGTACTTGAAGTCGGCGGACTCAAAAGCCATCAGGGCGATGATGGCAGCCATCTCGGGTGTGGTATAGACCTTGTAGTCATACATGGCCTGGGCAATGAAGGGAGCAGCCTGCTCGGCAGTGCGGCATTCGGTTGTATCAGCGCAGTTCTCGGCGTTGGGAGCAATCTGCTTGACGATGGCGGCAGCGGGCAGTTGGGCCGCGGCGAGGGTGGCGAGGCCCAAGACGAGCGAGGAGACGGCGGAGAAGTGCATGGTGATGATGAGTTTTATTGGTATCATAACTTCGAGATGCGAGAGTAGGAGTAGAGTAGAGTATCGAGGGCGCTGTGAGCGTTGATGTGTGCGTAGATGCGTTTATGTAGCCAACAAGGGACACCAGGTCTTTGTATTGTGGCAAGCAAGGACTGTTCAAAAGCTGAGAAAAAAGTGAACGCAATGCGTAACAGAGAGCTGAACGCTAGAAAAAAGGAGTGATGCAGTGCCAGCCAGCGACGTGAGAAAGGAATGAATAGGTGGACAGAACCCGTGGTCGCAAAAACGAGAATCCACGATGCCCGAGGGCCAAAGCAAGACCCTTTTGTACGGCTCCCTCAACGAGGGATCGTGAATCATGCTCTCCAGGGGTTGCGCACGGGCTAGCAATCGCCTCCCAAGGACATCGGGCTTGATTGGGCGAGGCTCAGATACGCCCATTGCTTGTGACCCCCCTGGCCAACCAAAAGGCACCACTCACGATCGGCCGCCAAACTGGCTTACTTCCACTTCAGGCGCGGCTCGAGATTGGCTCCCTTTTGGATGGATAAAAGGGACGCAGGGATGCGCCGGCGACGATCCAATCGCAGCGCCAGGAGGCCAAAGCACTAGAGGGGGGACGTTTCATGAAACAGGCAGAGCTGAGCCGTGAAACGCCAGGAGGGCGCTAAAGGCGAAAAAGGTACGAGAATATGCAGAGAATACGACTTGGGGAAGCAGGGGGGCTGAGATTGTGATGGGCTTGTTCAATATAATGTTTCTTGGCCGTGGTGAGGGCATCATGCGTGTTAATTTAGCTTCATGTGTGGCATTTACTTGGGTATATTTGGTGTAGTACGAGGCATATACTATTCATCTGGCCTTGGGTGAATTTACATCCGAGGCTTTGAAGCATCAGGCTTCGAAGCGATGCTACAGCAGATGTCAGATCCCTGCGGAAATAAGCACGTTGTCTTGACTTTTGCCACATGATGCTGCTGAAAACACCATGACACTTGTGTCTGTGCATCTTCGTGTGAGGCATGTAACAGCCCCCCCGCATTCGCAAACAACCTCAATGACGCAGAGGCCCAGACGTGGATATATATAGAAAGCCTGTATCATCAGAAAATAATTAAAATAATCACAACACCCCGCCATGTCACACGGGAACGCGCAGCCGCGAAAAATGTGAAATAGATCCAGGGTAGCATGCGAGGCCGCGATGGTGGCCAAACGCCCGCATTAGCATCAAGCAGGCCGCAGAGGCTACTAAGGCCAAGGAATCGGCTGAACTAAATCGGGCCCTTATTTGCCTACACCATAGATGGCAGATCCAAGGGTCGTGTATCCCATAGTTAACGGCATTCAACACGGATGTCATATCGATACAGCTGCACGCTCATGAATCTCCTGGGCGACCTCTGCAATTGAACCATCTCGAGTCGCTCGTCCAACCACTCATGCTACCGTCTTAGGTAATCTCAGGGCCTCGATTCTGGCATCACGAGTCAAATGGGCGAATGGTTTAGTGGTATAATTTTCCCTTAGCATAGTGCAACCTCCGGGTTGCAACACCGCCTGGGAAAGGTCCAGGGTTCGATTCCCTGTTCGTCCATACGTGATGCGGGCCATAGGCTCGCAAATTCTTTTTGCCTTTGTCTTTTTGCCTTCTTTGTGTTCACATCTTCTATAGCCGCCACATTCTCCTTACTTATTATCCAATTGATTCAATCATTCATCTTCCCTTTCCCTATTTTCTGCGGCAGCATACCATCTTTTTTTCTACCTCTTAATTCACTGTCTCATGTATACCGCAAAGGAAACAAGAGAGCACCGAGTTCCAAAAGAACCACCGTTTTTTGAGCTGAATTTGTACCATCTATAAATCTCCAAAAGAGAAGAGTGAGTCCATCATTGTATGCTGCCTTACTTAGTTTCCAATATCCATCATAAATATACAACTGTTGTACACGTCGGCATCTATATCAAACACAGAGGATGCCTCCAGCCTCCTCCATCACTTAAAAGAAAAACAGTGAGACCGCACAAGTGCCATTCCCCCATCCATTCACCTCCCTCTCTTCCGATCCAACATCTCCTGAATGTCGCCCTTCCCCTTCCCCTTCTCTCCAGCACCCCCCTCTGCCGCAAAGCTAGTCGAAACATCCATCTCGACAGCGCCCTGCTTGCGCAGCTCCTCCAGCCTCTTCTTCTTCTGCAGATCCGCTACGCGCCACTGCTTAAAGTACTTGACCCAGGCGGCTGCACAGTCGCGCTCGAAATCGGCAGACTGCTTGGGACACGCCTTGGCGGCGGCGGAAGCGTCCTTGTTGGCGTCAATGATGTTGTTGGCGTCCAGACAGGCAAAGTAGGCGTCTCGTGAGGCCCAGCAGATGGTGCGCTCCTCGCGGTTAGGAATGGCCGTGCCGGTGCGGATGGCGTCGGCCCGGGTGTCTGCGGAAAACGGCCACCAGCCCATTTTTGCTCGGGAAGATGTGTATATATGAGATTGGTAGGTATATCTGCTGAAGAGAGTCCAACAGGCGAAGTGCTTGTGTCGAGACCAGGCTTTGTAGGTTGCTGCTCTGATGGGAGGGGTACCAGTGTTGTGCTATTGCTGAGCTCGGTATCTCATGTACTCATCCAGCAATGGAAGTATCAACAATTCGCCAGTCGTGTCTAATTGAGACGAAATGATCTCAGCTCGGCAATCCCAAATTGGTTGTAGACTGGGTGAACGGCGTGCGAGCTGCTATGAAGTTCGTTGGTAATACATACACTATTTCGCACACCCATTCAAGTATGACGCTGAATCAAAAAGACCGGCAGAATCCCGCAGGCGGTCAGGCGCAAACAGCTCTGATGCAGCCTAGCGCAATTCCGGCCTGCAGGCAAGCTGTCACCTGTCCGGCGTATCATGCACAAGCATTCATCATTGCTGCAACTCCCGTCCCTTCTCATCTGCCTTGTGCCATCACCAGCGTCTGCATCAACATCTATTTCGCGCCGAAACAGCAGATGCTCGCGGCGCCTTCGCTCGTCTTTACTATCATCCGGAACTCCACTCGCTATCCATCTCGCCTCAACATGGACTAAAAGACAGCGAATCCCGAACCGATGCACGACGAAACACCAAGTCGCCTCACCCATCCGACTCGCATCTCCACGCACTCCATAGCGTAAACCCTCACTCAACACTCAAAACACTCAAAGCAGCCGAACCAACTCACTCTATTCCGTTCTCCCATAAATCGCAATGGCTCGCCGTCGCAGACCCCCTCGCGCCGGCGCCCTCACGGAACTCCCGCCCCTCAAAATCGCCTCCCAGATAGCCATCCTCCAGGCCCTCTACTACTTCGCCGCCCTCGTCCTCATGCTCTTCACCACCCTGGTCGCGGGCATGCCGTTTAGCTTCGACCTGATTCTCGGCTGGGACCGCGTGCGCGGCGACACAACACAAGGATGGCTCATGGCCTTTGTCTGGCTCCTCAACGGAGGATTCTGCATGTACGCTTCCTCCTTCTCTCCCCAAACACACATCAGCGTGCCCCCCTTTTCTTCTACTTCCTCCCGTTTCATTCATAGATAGATAAATGCTAATCAAATTTCCATCATTAGGTCCGTCGCCATGGTCATCCTCGTCGCGCGCAGCAAACTCGTCCCCGACTTCGCCCTCACCATCCACTTCCTCCACCTCCTCTTCACATGCCTCTACACGCGCTCCCTCCCCCGCAACTCCATGTGGTGGTTCACCATGCTCGCCTCCTCCGCCACCGCCGTCGGCCTGGGCATGTGGGGATGCCGCTACCGCGAGCTTCAGCCCGTCTTCTTCCTCGGCGGCAGGATCCTCGGGTCTGGCACGTCCGCCCCTTCAAACAGGGGCTCCGGCGCAAGAGAAGACGCATTGCACCCGGACGTTGAAGATGGGATGGGCGGGTCAAGTACGGCCGGAGAGTACGAAATGAACCAGATAAAGACTTCAGCATAGAGCAAAAAACCCCCCCAGCGAGAGGAATATTTATTTATATATATATATAGACAGGGAATTAGTCAAAGACGGGAGATTTACTTGGGATGGGATGTATAATGCTTGTTTGAAAGAGTGGTAGCGTGCATTATCCGGCGTTAATTGGGACGTAAAGGGGCGCCATCTAGACAGCCGACATTCTTAGGGTAAAGGAAATACTAATAATACGGCATCTTTTATCGATGAAGACAAAACAATTCACTTATATCAAATCGCAATCCAAATGGAGAGATTTCACAATGTACCTATTCAACTATAGTAGAAAAGATAAAGCCCACATCGATGCTACAACTCGGGCGCACCACAGTCCAGACGCTATTCTGTATAAACAAAAAAAAAGAAAAAGAGAAGTTTTAAAAACCACGAAAACTTCGTATCGGCATTCCCAAGCTGCGCAAACAAAAAAGAAGAATAATCAACGCCTCCCATATATACTATACAGCGGACTCCATAGAATGTCATTTCCCTTTCCGTCTCACTCCTCTAATGTTATTCTCCTCTGGTATCACATTTACATCTCCTCTCTGCTTCTCCCAAACCCATTGTGTATATCCACAAATGAGGCTTGAAGAAAGTTTTTTTTTGTGTCAACTCATCCTCCCTCGCAAGGCATCGACTTCCCTCTGCAGCGATTCGAGGTCGGCGAGAATGTCCACGCTTTGGCTAGGGTACTGTGCATTGAGATCGCCAAACTCGTCTGCAGACGTCCTCGGTTTCCTGGCCGAGTCCAGGCTCGCACGTCCGGATGGTCCGTCCGTGCTGCTCTGGCTGCTGCCCCGTATCCTTGACGGCGGGGGAGGGGGCGCCACCCCGTCTCGCGGCTTGATCTCAGCCAAACCTCGTCGATGAGAGGATTCTAGGCCGTATAAGCTCTGAGGTCGGCGGGTGGAAGGATTGCGCGTGGGAGGCGGAGGAGGGGCCATGGGTCTGGCAGAGTCCATCGAAGTCCTTGGGGTGTCGAGATCGGGAGGGTGGATAAAGGTGGAAGATTGCGGCGTGCCTGGTTGCCTCGAGCCCGAGGTAGTCCTCCGGGGCGGTGGAGGCGCCGGCGCATGAGCACTGTGGCGAACGCTGCTCGTTCTTGATGGCATCGATTCCATGGATGTCCGTGGAGGTGGTTCAATCTCTTTCGGATCCGTGGCACCTGTTTTCACCTCAATCCGAGGCTGCCTTCTGGGTGGCGGGGTTGGTAGAGGCTTCTTGGCATTGTTGGGGGGTGATAAGGAAGTATCTATTTGATCTGGGCTGGCCGTGAGTGCCGGAGGATGGGTGTCAGTCTGAACAGACACCACAGGCACCTCCTCTTCTGAGGAATAACTGCTAGACGAGCTCTCTCGAGACAACACAGGTCGGGGCGGTGACTCGGGTTTAGGTACAACTGGTTCGGTCGGTTTTTCTTTAGGGCTGGTAACAGCGCTCTCGGTACCAGTGACGCTCTGCCCGGGTTTAATCACCTTGCCGTGGCGTGAGCTGGGAGGAGGCGGAGGAGCCTTTTTCTCCTTGTTTGTAGAGGTGGCAGTTGAGATCTCTGGTGTAGACTTGGGTTGATCCGCCTGGTTGTGATCGAAAGACTCCGTCGGGAGCGGAGAGCTGGGCGGGCTCGTTGCCCCCGTCATCAGCAGCCGCTTGAATGAATCGACGTTCAGAGACCGCCTCGCAGACTGTGCCGCCTTCAACACCTCGCCCTCCTCTCTTGCAGCCTCCTTTAGCTCTTTATGATTCCCAGTGTCCTGGGTTTTCTTCTTGCTGAATGGATTGGCCACCGTCGAAACCGGTCTCTGCATCTCTGCCGCCGTCAACGGCTGCCGCGCCTGCGGAAGGGCCGGCTGAGGAGGTGGGGTAGCGGTTGCATTGTCCCAATCGTTATCGACATTGTTGAAGGGATCTTGTTCTTGTGCATATGTATGGGCGGCAGAGCCAAAGTAGCTTGTCGTCCACTCTGGTGAGTCGGGCGACCGGGGAGGCGGTGACAGAACGCGGACCTTCTTGACGACCTTGGCCTTGTTTGCGTCAATGGCCGGAGACTGAGCGGCCGGAGGCACGTTTTCGTCGCGGAAGCTCGTTTTCGGAGGCGGGAACAGCTGGGCGGCATCTATAGAGTCGATTGGAGGAAAGCGGTTCTCTGTGTGCTGTGTCGCACTCTTGCGGAAGGGGTTCGATGACGACGCCATCGTTGACAGGCAACGGGTCTACTAAGGCAGTGGGTAGGTTCCGTATAATATGGTTTTTGTATGGCTGGGGGGAGCTCTCTTGTATCCTCTATTCCCTTCGGTCACGACAGGAAGAGAGACAGCCGGTCCGCCATTTTCCAGCGTCAAAGAAACAATCTTCGATGTTGACAGGAAATATGAAACCGTGTCTGGCTTAACAATCGTGTGTGGCCCAGGGAGCAAAATATGGAAGTGAGTCGTTTCGGAAGAATCGGTTAGGCTGTCCCTTGCGAAGGGGTGAGCTACAGGAAGGTACGTCCAAGTGGTGGTACAGCTACATGTGCCTCAATGAGGGGTGCCCCATGCCGAAGTTAAGGAGATACCTGGCGGCTCAGCCACGCAGGAGCACGTCCGCAGGTATCGCTTCATCACAGCCCTGCACATGGCACAGGTGCTAATGGTGCTCGCACGGGCCAGCCAGCTGTTCTCGGCAGGTACCGCGTGTTCCTGATACGGTCGGCCATGGCGGGATGCGCTGACGAGATTCGCTGACGGTTGAGGCAACGTCTGGTGACCCCCGAGCCAAGTACTACTACGGGGATTGCGGAGGACAGGCGTCATACCCAAGTCGGTATTGAAGGGCATTGGAGACCCCGAGAAACGGCACTGACTAAGGGAATAAGGTACCTAGGGAAAGGCAAAGGCTGCAAGGGGCAAATTATCGACGGACGGGAGTTGATGGTGATGCTCTGAGGCAGCAGCATAACCGCTTCACACGGGGCTTGGCTCGGGTCACTCTGTGCTGCGTCTACGTGGCAGCGAGCCGCAGGCACACGGCATACTCAGTGCTACGAGCCTTGCGCATTGGCCTGGTAGCACATGGCATCCAATCTATAATTAATACACGTACTTACTGTACCGTATTGTCCGGTGGTTCGTAACAGAAGGCATTTTGTAAATACGGTGGACGGGTAGTGAGCCCGAAGCTGCCAGGTCCCTATGCCCAGTCGGTGACGGCTCTTGTACAGACACAATGCCGATGTTGTGCCTTCAGCAGTAGAGACAAGTACAAGTACTTGCCGTCCCATCTTTCGATGCCCCAGAACCCTTGAGCCAAACCAACCTGAAGGGTCTGCGTCAACGTCATGGTGACCAACCAGACGAGGCTGAGCGCTGCCACTACGAGATTACTGGCTTAGCGCCTCTTTGCAAGCACAAGCAGCCCTGGAGCACTTTGGGCGTTCTTCCAGAGGGCCATGCCTCCTCCATATTAGTGAACATGCCATTTTGCGCAAAGCTGACGACAGTTCCAAAACGGCAAGACAGATTCGCAGCGTTTCATCGATCCTTTCGATTCTTGCAACCGCGGCATCTATATTTGGTTCAGCGGCCCGTGGAGAAAAACAATGGCCCGGAATAGCACTGGACTGCAATGCGCCCCTCCGTCTCTGTCAAGCTCTCTCTCCCGTACTATCTCGCTACGCGTACTAGTGGCGCAAGCTGTTCCAAGCTTCGTACCATCCATAGCAAAAACACAGCGCCGTTAAGAGTGTTGGGCTCATTTCATCGCTCCCTTTGGGGGATTTGCAAACCGAAATCATATCGCAATTCGCACGTTTGGTCAAAGGCGTTGCAGGTGAATTATATGAATTGTACAAGTCTATATGTTTCCCATAATATTATTACATCAAGCACACACTCTCTCCAAGACACCGTGACGCTTATGTAGGTTTGTTTTGCCCACAGTATCCGCCCAGAGAAACTGAAAACGCGCAAACTTTTTTTTCTTACAACACGGCACACGGACGGACAAGATCAATCGTGTAAGAAAAAAATATAGTGATCCGCCCCCCCACTGGGGAGCTCATTCCAGGAAAGTCACATATATAGTGCGATAATGCCGTGCCCAGCGCGTCCGAGAGTGCGCGTATCAAAACAAACATCATTCCTGCGCACCGCCGAAACAGCAATCAATCAATCCCGAGCCAACCCAGGCTCTCCCTTGCCCGACCCGTAGTAATAATTTGCAACCCCCAAAACGCCGTGCCACATTCATCAAGGATACAAAAAGTAAAAGAAAAGCTGCTTTTGCTCACGCCAAGGGGATCAATTACGCCTTGGTGGCAGCGGCGGCTGCGGGAGCGGCAGCAGCAGCCTTCTCCTTCTTGGGAGCAGCAGCCTTCTTTGGTGCGGCCTTCTTGGTGGCAGCGGGCTTCTGGGCCTTGGCAACACGGCCGGACTTGGTCTTGGTCAGAACGGTCTCAGGCTTCTCGGGCTGAAAGGGGGAGGAGTTAGAATAGGGTGAGAGTAAGAATGAGAATGAGAATCAAAGACATACCTTGGCGGGAGCCTCCTTGGTCTTCTTAGCGGTGGCGGTGGCCTTCTTGGGAGCAGCAGCCTTCTTGGTGGCAGCGCTCTCCTTCTTCTCCTTCTTTTCCTTCTTCTCGGCGCCCTCCTTGGCCTTCTTGGGGGCGGCGGCCTTCTTGGTGGTAGTGGCCTTCTTAGCAGTGGCGTCCTTCTCCTTCTTGGGAGCGACAGCCTTCTTGGCCTCGGGCTTCTTCTTGGCCAGCTTGGTGCCACCAGAGGGGCCCTTGGGCTGGGCGAAGATGCCCTTCTCAACACCGGCCTTAAGGGCCTTGTTGAAGAGAGAATCGAACATGTTGTCCGAAACGTTCAAGGTGTTGTTGGCCTTGACGTACTTCTTCAGAGACTGACGGCTGTTGGGACAGTGTTAGCTACTTGTACTGGATGCTGCCCAATGAGTTTGGGCGACTGATGGGTCCAGTGCTTACCTAGAGCCATTGCGATCCTTGAGCTGTTGAATGCGAAAAGAGAGCAAGTCAGTTTACAATCCTGTGTTGGTTCGCACAAGAGAAATGGACGGGACGGGACATTACGCGACGTGAAGTGAGTGGTGTGATGGAGAGTGAGAGGGTAGCAGCAGTAGCAACTACGAGAGGGAGGGGGAGAAGGACAGCAGTGATAAGGGGAGGTGAAGGGAGGGGGCAAGACGGGGAAATAAAGCGCAAACAGATGCGCTGGTGCCACAGAGGGCCGCCAACATACATTGAGAATGGCATCCGTAATCATGTCCTGCATTCGGTCTCGCATTAGCTTCCAATCAAACACACCGCACAAGTGAAAAATCGTCGCCAGATGCCGGCATGCGGCCGACGGACGGTGAAACTAACCTGGTAGCTGGCGTGGGCAGCGCCAGACTTGGCCTTGGGGGCAGCACCTTCGGTCTTCTTGGGAGGCATGGCTGTGGATGGGCGGAAGAACGTGTTCGACTGTGATTTGAGAGAGAAAGAGTCTGGATAAGCGGGCGTCTGACGCGACTGGATTGGAGAGTTGTAATTGATTGTAGAGCGATGAAGATCGAGAGAGAGAGGGCACAGGCGAGACGTCGGGCGCGTGGGAGGGCGATGGGGCTTGTTTATATACGGGGCGGGGGCAGCGCCGCAATCAGTAGGTCCTGGAGCTAGGTGCTGGGAGCTCCAGCAGAGGTCCCCTGGACTGGAGTGGTCAGTGCTGTGCTGGCGCTGGATCATGTACATCTTGCTCTCTCCCATGTGTGCCGCACCCGCTAGGCGCCCCCACTAGTGGTAGTGCTGCAGTGGCCAGACCACCACACCTTTTGCTTCCATCAACGACTTCTAGCGTTTGTGCTTGTACCGGTACAAGCCCCTCTCTCCCCGGCCGGGAAGCGATCCTGCACCGAGGGCGAACGCCACAACTTTTTTTTCTGGGCTCAACAGTCGGTACTCTGTTGCATGTCTGTGCTCCCTCTCTCGCTCTATCTGTCGGTGTCTGCCTCTCTCTCCCTCCCCTCCTCCTCTCCCATTTCTCTCTTGTTTCTCAAGGCACCACCCTATACCGGTCGCTCTGAATCGGGGGTTTTTTCCCCATTAATTGTTGTATTCATCTTTCAGTTCATTTCATTTCATCGTATTATTATTTTTATCTTTGTTTTGTATTCAATTTCATTCACTCTTCGATGTCGGCATCCCATATACCACCTAATTCGCTATCAGGACGACGCCATCATCACCGTCCTCTCGATGTGATCCATATGCATGTGTGCGTGCGTGTGTGTACCCTTTTCTGAGCGGCTTGTCCCACCTCAACTCAACAGCTTCTTGCGCTAAAGCTAATACCACCTCGACCGAGGCGCTCAATTCCCCGATCCTCATCCCTCCCAATTCCCTCTCCAGCCACACACATCAGCCCGGACAACAGCTCAGCATCACACCCAAATGACGACCCGCCGTGTCCGGTACCTTGCGGTTGCAGGTACCGGTACATGCCTTCTCCGGCCCTCCTGCCAGAGCCACGGGCCCCACAGCCCTTGTTATGCTTCCAAAGTAAAAATCGACGCCAGTTCGGCTGCGAAAATAATCCCTTGCCTCGTGACCAATTTTCTGATTGGCCAGCGCCAACATCACCTCGTCTGCCGTGTACCTCGACCTCTGATCTGAGGCTCGACCGCTCCCCCCGACCTTGGATGCCAGATTCCTGTCCGGCTCGCTTTGTTCTTCTCGAGCTGGCCCTCCTTTTGCCTGGTCAGTGAGTCATTTTTTGAGCTGCCCATTTGCCCTTCTTTCTGCTGCGCTTTTTGACGTCAGAAATCCCCCGGCGCCCGATGCGGTTGTAGCGTTGTTTGTTGTAAGAGGCCATCTGGTCGGCGGGTCGTCGCCGGAGACGTGGTTCGCTTTAGATGGTCGACGTCGTCTCTCCCCTATGGTCGTTGTCGCATTGTGAATTGCGCGACAGCACCCCCCGTTCGTGACCCTGTGAATGGTTGAATCTAAATGCCTGTTTCTCGGGCTATTCGCTGAGCCTATTTTTATTTGGGCTCCGGTGCGATTTGCTGTCAGTTTTGCTGTCCGCAGCCAAAGTCACTTTTTTGGCCCAGTATCGCGCTTTCGCTCGCGACCCAACCGTGAAGCTATCCAGACATGAGCCTCGCAACGCTTTCCCTCCGCCCTGCTTCGCAACCACTTTTCAAATCACATAATTTTTGGGCTCATTATAATATTTGACAATTTGCGAATTGATTTCATCCAATTTTGCAATTATATCTCTTCTCTGCGGCGAGCTGTCGCGATTCCAAGACCGCCCGCTGCCGGAGTGGCGGATGGTCAGGCGACCGACAGTCCTGTCATCGTCTCACCTTTGCCACTTTCGGAGCCAAATCTCCCGCTGTTTCTTGTCATTTTGCTCTCACCGAATTGCAGTAGACTATTTCTCATCCGAAATCGACTTTTTCTTGTCCTGCCGGGTTTCAAAGCTGCCTTTTGCGACGGTTTTACGCCGCTTCTCTGTGGCTCGCCGTTGCACCATGTCATGTCATCCGTTCCAGGGTCCAATGACCACCCAGCCGTCCATATGAGATCCCAGCGGCGCATAGCGATAATAACAAGCTTAAATTTTGCTGTTTCCAGGATTTCATCGTATATTCTGCGTTTTTCTCTTTTTTCTCGCTCGAATAGCTGTTTTTTGCCTTACTTTGCGACAATCTCCACGGCCGCGCAACACCGTCATCACCGCTCCTCTCCCCGCACTTGGACTCTCTCCCACAACAACAACGATTCGCAGCCTAACCAGCTTGCCGGCTGTGCCCAACCCAGACAACTCTCTTTTGAAGCTCGTCGATTTGGGACAATTCCCTCTGCATCAACCGGAATCCTAGGCATTGATGCAGACTCCTGCATGGGATCTGTTACAGTCTTACACGATGCTTGCCCCAATGCGCGGGTGCGCTCACCAATAACATACCCTACTGTGTACTAGCAACACTTTACAATTCACCGTGCAGGAGTAAGCAGGTAATTGTTAGTTGATTGCCAGCATTCAATCCGATAGAGACACCTGTCGTTTCCGTTTTATGCGAGCCATCGAGAATGGCCTGGTGCCGTGCCTATGATCGAATGACAACTCATAAATCCCCGAGTCGTGTCATGCCTGATGACTGCAGCACTCTCCACGAGCAAAGCAAGGCACGCCAATCCAATCATCAGAGTGCCTGGGAAAGTACAGGTAGGCTTCAATTATTCTCCATCCAAGAAATTTAATTATTCAAAGAAAAAAGTAAAAAAGTAAAAGAACGCTGAAGACTTCAAGTTGCGAACGAGTTGGTTCCATAGGACCAAACGCCGAACCTAAAATGTGCTTATCATGCAATATGACCCTGCCTCCAGCGGATTGGCTCAGCGTGGTGCTCAACATACGTACACACACATGTATTGTATATCGGCCATTGGAGTCCTCTCCATCCATCTCCAAAGCCGCCTAGTAGCTCCATGAAAATCGATCGCTCTCTGCGGCATGCTCCTGCGGCTAGAGACTGCAAACCTTCCGCTCTTCAGCCTGCCTTTTCCCATAATATTTACGTCTCCATCTTTCGACTTACACGGAATGGCTGGATGCTGGCCTCCATGTGACCGTGCACGTGCAATAACCCGATGGAGGCCGCGTAGATACAAAGGTACAAGCGGGGCAGCCTTTGTCACGATAACGATAAACACTCGATAAGCCTTTGAGAGCTCGAAACCGGGCTAAGCCAATCAGAGGCAAGCGGCTACTGAGGTTCTGAAGCCACGAATGTAGAAAGTCGAAGCACCGCGAAAAGGCCACCGAGGCACGGCAGCTCCTCTAACAATTGCAGCTTCGCCGTAACGACGTGCACGACCTTTGCGAGCCGGGCTTGTGAGCGAGGATCATGGAAGCGGTGCTGAGCATGTTTACCAGTCGTTGACCTTTTCATTTTCTCCTCGTTGGCCTTGCCTTTGCTGCGCTGTCTCACACCAAAAAGACCCCTCAATCGTCCGTCAGCTTTGTAGTCTGATATTGCCATCGTCGATTCATCCTCCTCGAAGCCTTTCACCTACCACACAATGGATTACACCCAGTACCACGCCCTGGGCCACGGCGAGCCCCTCGACCCCAACGACCCCAACAAGACATCCGCTCCGGCCGCTCCTCAGTTCCAGTCTCCCGTCCCTCCTTCGCCGTATGCCCCCCAGAGCCCTTATGGCGCTCCTCAATATGGCCACCCATCTCCCATGGCCATGCCGCCTCCGTCCACTCCCGGCTATGGCCCGCCACAGGGCCAAAGCTATCCCGGGTCTCCATTGCCATCGCAAGATGGTGCTCTGGCGGCGCAGTTTGGCGGGATGAACTTGGGCGCGGATGCGGGGGGTGCTGCTGCGAGGAGGAAGAAGAAGGACAGGCACGCGTACCATAGCGTGGAGCCGACCGGCTCGTCACAAGCCTTCAATGGCATGCCGCCTGGGACTCCTGCCGAGCAGTTCCTCAATGTCAACAGCCCGCGGGGCATTCCGGCTCTGGGGCAGTTTGGAAGTCCTCTGGCCAGTCCCATGGGCACGCCTCAGATGGCCAATCCCGGCCAGTTCCCAGCGCCCGCCTCTCCATTCACACCCGCGAACCCCATATCGCAAGCCGAATTCGCATCGAGGTTTGGCTCTGGCCCCACCGATGCCGCTACACCTATAGGCGCAGCTGGTGCCGGTCAGGTCTCGGCGGAGGACATGCCAAGCATACCGGCTGCCAGGGACGCGATCCAGGAACACTTCAACAAGAACGTATACCCGACCTTTGAGCGTCATGTTCCCCCGCCCGCGACGACGTCGTTTGTTGCTTTCGACCAAGGCAATGCCTCCCCCAAATATACCCGACTCACACTGAACAACATCCCAACTACGTCCGAGGGCCTACACTCAACTGGCTTGCCCCTGGGCATGCTCATTCAGCCTTTGGCTCCCCTACAGGCCGGAGAGGCAGAGATCCCCGTTCTTGACTTTGGAGAAGCCGGCCCGCCACGTTGTCGAAGATGCCGAGCTTACATCAACCCGTTCATGATGTTCCGATCTGGCGGCAACAAGTTTGTGTGCAACCTTTGCTCATACCCCAACGATACACCACCAGAGTATTTTTGCGCCATCAGCCCCCAGGGGGTGCGCCTAGATAGGGACCAGCGTGCAGAGCTTCACAGAGGCACAGTTGAGTTTGTTGTTCCCAAGGAGTACTGGACCAGGGAGCCTGTTGGTCTTCGATGGCTATTTGTCATCGACGTCACCCAGGAGTCGTACAACAAGGGCTTCATGGAGACGTTCTGTGAAGGCATTCTTGCGGCCTTGTATGGAGGCAATGATGAAGAAAAGGATGAAAGCAGTGAGCCAAGGCGAAGGATACCCGAGGGAGCCAAGGTCGGCTTCATCACATACGACAAGGACATTCACTTTTACAACATCAACGTGAGTGGACAACCGGAATGATTTGGTGAATTAAGTTGGCTTGCTAACGGTGAAACTAGCCGAATCTCGACCAAGCGCATATGATGATCATGCCCGACTTGGAGGACCCCTTCCTCCCCCTCGGCGAGGGACTCTTCGTCGACCCGTATGAGTCAAAGGCCATCATCACCTCTCTCTTAACCCGCCTTCCTGAGATGTTTTCCGACATCAAAAACCCCGAGCCCGCCCTACTTGCCACCCTCAACGCCGCTGTAGCTGCGCTGGAGGCCACTGGAGGTAAAGTGGTGTGCTCTGGCTCGAGCTTATCAACCTGGGGTCCTGGTAGATTGTTCATGCGCGATGACGGCAATCATCCTGGTGGTGAGATGGATAAGAAGATGTACACGACAGAGCATCCTGCGTGGAAGAAGGTGGCTGAAAAGATGGCTTCGTCGGGAATTGGTGTCGACTTCTTCCTTGCTGCGCCGTCTGGCGGCTATCTTGACATTGCCACAGTAGGACATGTTGCTGCCACGACAGGTGGTGAGACCTTTTACTTCCCCAACTTCATCGCTCCGCGGGATGGTGCCAAGTTGTCGATGGAGATTACACATGCCATTACACGAGAAACGGGCTACCAGGGATTGATGAAGGTGCGCTGCTCTAATGGACTGCAAGTATCAGCCTACCACGGCAACTTTATCCAGCACACCTTTGGCGCCGACTTGGAAATCGGCGTCATCGATGCGGACAAGGCTCTCGGTGTATCATTTAGCTACGACGGCAAACTGGATCCGAAGCTAGATGCCCATTTCCAGACCGCTCTCCTCTACACAGCCGCTTCCGGACAACGGCGTGTGCGATGCTCTAATGTTATTGCTAGCGTTAGCGATACTTCCAAAGAGTCTAGCACCAAGGAGCAGGCTATTCGACAGTGCTTGAAGTTTGTCGACCAAGATGCCGTAGTTGGTATCCTGGCAAAGGAGGCCGGCACCAAGCTCGCAACCACATCGAGCAACCTCCTCGACGTCCGGAACTGGCTGACAGAGCGAACAATTGACATCATGGCCTATTACAAGAAGCACTCGGCTAACCAATTCCCACCGAGCCAGCTTGTTATGCCCGAAAGGCTCAAGGAATTCTGCATGTATATGCTGGGTCTCTTGAAGTGCAGAGCTTTCAAGGGCGGTATCGAGAATTCGGATCGGAGAGTTCATGAGATGCGCATGGTTCGGAGCATGGGCGCATTGGAGCTTAATCTGTATCTCTACCCCAGAATGATTGCTATTCACAATCTTCAGCCTGAAGAAGGCTTTGCCGACCCCGAAACTGGCCACCTCAAGATGCCTCCATCGGTCCGAACATCATTCTCACGTGTCGAGCCCGGTGGTGTCTATCTGGTTGATAACGGACAGCAGTGCTTGCTCTGGTTCCACTCCCAGACATCGCCAAACTTGATAACCGACCTCTTTGGCGAGGGTCACGACACACTCAAGAGCTTGGATGTCTATACTTCTTCACTGCCAGTTTTGGAAACTCATCTCAGTGCCCAAGTTCGCAACATTATTGAGTTCCTAAAGTCTATGAGGGGATCAAAGGGCACGACCATACAATTGGCGCGCCAGGGACTTGACGGCGCTGAATATGAGTTTGCTCGGATGCTGGTCGAGGATCGAAACAATGAGGCGAAGAGCTACGTCGACTGGCTTGTGCACATTCACCGGGGAGTTCAACTCGAGGTATGTCTACTGGTTTTTTTTCTTTATTGCACTTATTTTCTATCAGATGCTAATTCTGCCTGCTAATAGTTGAGCGGACAACGGAAGAAAGAAGGTGAGGGCGAGGCAACGGCCGTAATGGCCAACTTTGCGGGACTGAGGCCGTCTTATTGGTAGCAGCAGTAGATACTGAGGCTGTGGGGGTTTAAACCAAGCTGTTATATCAAACGATGGTGTTTTTTCTCAGTTTCTCGCTTTGGCAAGTGAGAGAGCACGTCGTTTGGTAGCTTGAACGGGGGACGTCACTATATGTAAGGCGCACGCTTTTGGGTAACATTGATACGACAAAAAAAGTGCTGGCACAAAACGGGTCACAGCTTTAATGTCCGAATCGAGCATTACAAAAAATTGATGTGGAAATAGAAAACATATGTTTGAATTGCAACACAGTTGTGTATGTATTAATACGTCATTACTTTTCTTTTCCTTTTTGCAGATAGTTTGTCTTTTTTAAATGAACATGCATAGCGTGTCTTAGAATCATTTCATTCAAATGCAAGCATGTTTAATTACGTGCACCACTTGGAGGGAGACGCAAAAAAAATTAAAAAAAAGGAGCAAAATAGCCGGTCTACAGTGTAAGTTGGGTCTCGGAGCTTTGCCCGTTGCTCAAAGTTGTACTCGTACTTACAGAGGTACTCGGACTTCCAGAAAATAACAAGACCCTGCTCATTTTGCAAACCGCCCGCCCCAACGGTATCGTATCAAAGATGCCAAAAGGATGGGCGATGCTACGGTAACAAAAACGTTACATGCAATGCATCCCCATTCGCACTAGCACAATCGGCAAGGGTCCCCTCCATCAATCGTGACATCTAATCAACTTGAAATCCACCATGAAAAAAAGGCCGTACACACATTCCATTGCCGGGGCTGAATTTGGAATTCTCAGCCCTTCTTTCTTTGCATATGTGTATGTGTGTATGTGTGTTTGGTGATGGTGGTGGTGAGGGGAATAGACAGACAGACACACAGACCTGAGCGCCGGGTCCGTTTCAGGTTGATGAACAGTGAGATGGCAAGCTGAACTCTAAAAAGCAAAGCAGGGGACGAAACAATTCCATCCTTCTCTATATTTCTTTGCTTTTTGCTTTTTGCTTTTCCCTTGTTGACGGGCTGCGGTTTTTTTCCGTTGGTCAGGTTAAGACACTGAAGTCCACCTGTCTTGAGGAGATGAGATGAGCAAACAGGCCAAAAGACATTGACTGATTAGTTGGCCTGGGCCTTGTCTCAAAACCGAACTATCCGTCGAACCACCACACGGACAAAATCCCCAAGACGCACGGCTAAGCCCACACACAGGCTAATGGCCCGAAGCCCGGTTTCCATCGAGTTTCCAAATCCTCCTAGTATATGCAGCATCGGAGTCCCCCCCGGTCCCCATCATTTTCTTGGTCTCCGCCGCCAAAAACAACGCCGAGAATGCCATATCTTCCACACACACCTCTGCAATATAGAGTGCCAGAGAGAGGGAGACAGAGAGACATACAGAGAGAGATCTCGCACTTGTAGAAAAGCAAAATGACGCCCTCTCCCCCGCCCAGTACATAGCACGTATGGGGCACCGATCGCAGAAAGATTCCCCTTTGCCCACAGCCTCGTTGTGCCTAGGCATCTAGGGTGCCGATTTTGGTAACCTAGGCCCGTTCTGGGGAGGGGGGGGGGGAGGAAGGAGAACGATGATCAGAATCCTGTTTTTCCCATCCCACTTTTCCCACTTCTCGTATGGCAAGCGATCGTGCATCTCCAAGGAAGCGGATGACAGGCCAGCATGTACATGTAGCATGTAGTAGTAGTATTACTTCTGCATGAAGTAGCAGTAGAAAAGTTGATGGTGTCGGTGATGCCAGATGCCCTTCTCGCTGACCCCGGCAAACTCGCCTGTCAAAGACCCAGGAACGGGCGACGGATTGAGCCTATCGATGGGTGTTACTGATGAGTGTGATCCAGGCGACATGTCACCTTTGCTTTGTCATTTGATCGAGAATCATGCTTGTACATGGTATACCTCCTTTTTCTTGCCTTTTGCCTGTTACTCCCCAAGAAAGTACCGAAAAAAAGGGGGTGTATATATGGGCCTTGACGATGTGTACATACATGCATGCGCGCCATGTGTACTAACGTGTAATCCGCCGTTGAGCTTCCCGGCTAAGTTTGGTTACGAAGTCTTGCTCAAGCGTGTCGAGATCGGTAGTGTCTGCGAAGCTAATCTGTAAGCCACGCAAGCGTTGTTATGTGATTGCAGGTTGCGTTGCCAAGTCTTTTTTGTCCTCTTGCAAGAAACAGAGAGACAGAAGGGAAAAGTGAGTGACGAATGCGAATGTAAATGCTCCCAGCAGTCTACAGAATACTCAGAGCAATAGTTCAATTGCCCATGTTGCCAAGATGAATGGCCGAGGAAGAGAGATGCCCAACCCTTGGCATCTCGAGATAAATCCGGAGCCCAGTTCCGTACTTAGCCGCACCAACACCAGGCACACGTTGTCCAGGCAGGCATCTCTCGTAGAGGTAACGATACTTGTACGCTTTCGCAAACGACGTAGACAAGAATAGGACAGGCTTTGATGCGGCCGCAGGGTTGAGACTAGAAGAATTCATCAGGCTACCTGTACTTGTACAGGCCGAGTATAGCACCGTATCCCATGTCCAACGGCCGCAGCTTTTGACACTTCAAGCATCATGGCATGGATGCCACTGAGCACAGAGCAGGCACACAAGATCCGGCAAGGGGCGAGTTCCGCAATCCCTGCTCCGGCAACATGGTTTTCAGAAAGCAGAGCTTCCCAAGAGCCTTCTGGCGGGGTAGGGGAGATTCAGATGCTGCTGCTTGATTTGCTTTTTTTGGGGAGGTGGCAAAAATTGCGGCTGAGTGGCAGCAATTTGGGGAAGAGGGACCGCTTTCCATGACTAGTGACCCATGGCTATTGATTCTGAGAGGGCCAATCGACTCGTGAGATTGGTGAGAATTGAGAGACGAGGTCGGCGATGAGCGTGTGGCTCCTCCGTATGGGGAAGGGAAGGGTTGGGCGACCCCATACTGTACATCCTCCGTTGAGCAAATCACGCCCTTCCACGCCCCCCCAGAAGCTTTTCGTCAGGCTATCCTTTGACAGAGGGTAATGATCCTTGTGTCTCTAATGCTCCTGCAGCACCCAGCGGCATTCTGAGTCAACAAACGGTCATCAAGGCCTGGGTATAGCGTCTCGGCAATGAACTATCTGTAGATCGTGTTAGCCGCGAATCACAGAGACCATATTTTAGCGCCTCACCCATCCAGCTTCACCGGTTTCAACTCCTCAGCCGTCTGACGCATGCAAGGAACTCCCGGGGTGAGGGGTGGCCTCTAATAATAAGAATTTCGAGCAAACCCGTTAGCCTGTCGCGGGTCTCCGGAACGCCTAGTGGACATGTCCCGACTGTTTTTTGGCCCATTGCGACAGTCTCACTCGACTTTGCAGTTCAATAATAGCCCGTGTCTGGGGAGGATGCCCGCATACATGTACTTTTGTAAGCTGCTGCGTCGGGGGTTCTGAGTTCGTATTTATATCAGAATTCTGATATCTTACTGGCGGTCATTGAAGGCAGGCAACTCATGCAGAAGGGGAAGAGAGAAAAAAGTCATGTCATCTATGTGTGGTAGTAAATGTAGACGCCGGCCCCCAAAAGTTGGTTGACACCTCAATCGCCCTTTTCGCCGTAGTGCCATTTCATGTCTCAGCCAGCTCATTCCCAGCGAGGGGGGTCTGATGTCAGCTGTCTGTCTTCTGTCACCAAATTTCGATGCCTAGTGAGTGATTTAATCCAATTGCATCTTAGATTCTTGGGGGGAACAAAATATGAGAGCCGCCTGTCCAGGTTTCACACCGCACCTCAGCAGCAGCTGGAAGAAAAAAGGAAAGACAAAAAGAAAAAACCTCCCAGGGTGCTTTCACACAGCCCGCCAATACTAAACTGCACTAGCAGCAACCAATCGTACACGCGAGATGACTCTATGCAGCACGGGAAGGCGAAAAAAAAGAGACAGGAAACAACCCGGGGAAAAAAAAAGACCTCGTCCCAATATGTGATATCCGTAATAGTTTAGCCCGTCCATCCAAGCCATAATGAACCAACCTCCATGGTGTCCCAGCCCCAGACATTGACGCCCTTCTCCACTCGAAGAAGAGAAGACAACAAAAAGCCCGAACAAATAAGAAAGACAAACAATACCGCCCATACATAGTAAACTAAAGCAGCCTCCCCCCCTCTTTTGATGACCCGCCCATGATGAATTTTAAGCTAGGTAGGAGAGGAACAGAGAAAGGGGGTGGCGGCAGGAGGGCTTCACTTAGCGTTGGAAAGCCAGTGAAGCCCAGTGTGTTGTCGCTGAGACTGTCCCCGTCCTCGTCTTCGTAGCTGGTCCAGAGTCGTCATCCTTGTGAAAATGGCGAAGAAACGTCAAGAAGTGATCATGTCAAGTGCGTATCGGGGGTCTGGTCGGCAAAGAACATGTTCGATCTCTGTAGGGTCAAAGACGCCCTCAAAGATGTCCATATCGGTAGGGCCGTTGCCGCCAGGGCCTAGGGGCATCTTTGACTTCGACACGCCACTGCTTTTTTGGTCCTTCTTCCGCATTTCTTCATGGATGAGGCGAGTCGTGCTCTGTGCGGGATCCTCAAAGACGAAAATGACATATGAGAACTGACCGCGGAGGTCGGGATCAAAGAGGAAGATGTCCCGCCAAATCTCGGCGAGTTCCTTGGGTGGGTTGCGGTAGCCATTGCCGAGGCCAAAATCGCCAATCACGACTCGATCGTAGTTGTTGTAGAGACAAATCCGAAGGGCGCCTCGGATCTTTTCTCTGATCATGTCCCTCTCTGCCGAAAAAGAATACTTGGTCCCATTCTCTGTGAGTTTGGGCCATCTTGTTGGGGCGACAGAGATGACTGGCAGATCATACCAGCGATCAAGCTGTTCATACCGCTCGTGAGGTCCACGGCAAACAACCACTGAGTCAGAGAGAATGCCCCCAGGAGTGGGAATTGGATAGTGGGACACCTCTCCCACCGTCGGCCATGGAGTGCTCAACGTAGCTGAGAGGTTGCTTCGTCGACAAAGCCTCTCCTCGTAGCCGGAGCAGCCAGTTTCCCAGTCTCCCCCAGGACGACGCTCATTGGCGGCACAGATGAAGGGAATCCGAATCCTCGGACCCCCTGCTGCCTCACTAGACTCACTATCCATGGCGGCATAGTAGATGGCTCTCATGACGGGATCGCCATATTCTACTCGAAACACCGGAGGACGAGTAGTCGTCTTCCGGCGGGGTATTTCAAGCTGCACGGTAGGTTGTCGGTAGAGGATAGAATATGGAGGAAACACTTCTGAGTATTTGGCCTTGACAAGAGGTATGAAGTTCCTCTTGGTATCGGCTGCCACGTCCGACGGCCTTACTTTGCTAGATCTAGAGGTTGGAGCCATGCTGAAGACTCTTTGTTGGATAGAGAAGAGAAGTTGGATGAACAAAATATGGTGAAGGAGACGTCGACAGGTTATAAAAGAGGAATGTGTGAGTTAAATAAGAGCTGGAGGGGACACTTGTTGTTTTGAATCCCGAGAAAGTAAGCCAGTCAGCAGGGCGGGTGAAGTGCATTTATATCATTGTCTCGGCCTGATATAAATGCTTTTTTTTTTTGGCCCTCCCCTTGTTTCTGCCTCTTCAAGCCAAGTTACCAATCAGGCGGGCAGTCATCCAGAAGCGAAGGCTCTTCGAGAGGGTGAAGCGAGATGTAGGGATTGTAGTGAATTGTACGACCCAATATGTCCAGAATCTGAACCACATGTTTAGAACAAAAGCCAACAACAGGCGAGCAAGCAGGGTCAGCAGGAACAATCAAGAGGCTAGTGATCTTTAAGTTGCAAAGAGAGTGTCAAGCATCGCTTGACAGACTACCAAGACCGCAAAGGGGGGCTAGATGATGTCTTGCCGGCAAGACAGGAATTCATACCGGGACCCACGAGGGCGCCGGCAGCCAAGTTGGCGGGACATGCTTGTACATGGAGGGGTGGTAGTGCCCAGGACTGGCCAAGAAGATTTGATTCGCGTATTGCGAGATCTCAGAGGCAGGTCGAGAGCCCAGGTCGAGAGCCGGAGAGGCATACCTAGTACGAGGTCTCCCCCCGTGGGTCTCTCAGACAAAGATGTACAGCGTTCATGGTTCATTACGGAGTTTCTGGCTTCACACTGGGTAATTGGGTAGGGGAGGCCCTGGTGAGCGGAGCTGAAGCCGGCCTGCTTATTGGATTCAACACGGCAAAAGCACATGCAAGCAGAGCACAGCGGGCGGAAGCAATGACGAGAGGCACCTCGTAACTGTTGCTTTTGGCATAGGCCGGAGTATTGTTGCGGACGCATGCGCATAAGATCTGTGATACCTCATCTCGCCCTGTTGAACCTTGCAAGGGTCTAAACTAGTCTGTGTCGGCGCAGGGCATGGGCCAGGGGGGCTTCAAGGGCCTTTGGTTTTGGGGTCTGGGTGTACTCCGTACGAGTCCTCGTACATACGAGTACAGGTAGATGGCAGATCTCGTCTGGAGGCGGTGCGAGTACCACTCCCACGAGAGGTACACGCTTGTATGGAGTACGGCGCACAGGCAGGCCTTTTTGTTCTTTTGTGCTGGGATTGCCCTGGCGGACTCGAGGGTGGAGGCGGAAAGCGGCTGTGACTTGGCAGGCCGTCCATCTAGCCATGGAGGTCGCAGCGATTGCCCAATCCCATGGCACTCGCCAGGGATGGACGTGATGGTTGACGACGGTGTCAGTCCGGGCGAGGAGGAAGGACTCGAGCTGAGACATCAAAATCAAGCTGGTTGGACAGCCGTTAGCCGGGGACGCCACTTGCAGCGTACAGTCCCAAGAGGCAATCTCGCAACATGGCTTCTTCCAGACTCGGCGGAACATGACCTGACGAAGAGAGAGAACAAGGCCAAAAGGACCGCAGTCGCCAGACAAGTGGAGGGTGCGAGTGGAACATGGCGCTTCTGGCACCCATTCAGAGAAGGCGCCCATCATTTGATGACAGGATAAGACAAAAAAGAAAAGGGAGATCAGGTGGGTGCGGCCCGCCAAGCCTGTAGGCGGCCCGAAGGCCTTTGAGAGGCACCAAGTGGAAGCTTTGCATGACGATGCTGGATATGAAGAGGGGAGAAGATGCGAGAGCAGAAGTTGAGGCCCTGCTGCAGGACGAGTATGGAAGCGTCCAAGTAGATGTACCGGTACCTGCTTGGCACTAGAGACACGAGTCCCACACCGGCTAAGGTACTCCGTGCTCCTGTTCTGGCAGGAAAGATACCTGCCAGTGAGGGTGCTAAGGTACAATGGGATGCTAGCCACCAGATAAGGCAGTACCATGCAAGATGCCTGCAGCTCCTAGTGGCCGCAAGGAGGGCAATATACGGGTGTCTGCCAGGCTCTAACAGACGCTCGTCGGCCCCTTTCTCTAGCGTTGCCGTGCCCTTATACCGTTGGGGCATGATGGTATTGCTAGTGGCAGTATCAGTTGCTAGCCGTGACTGGTTGATATAAAATTCAGCCTGAGTTGCTTTGCGAGAGAGAACCAACACAGCAATGCCAGGTAACCTGGTAAGATGTTATGCAGACATCGTTCGTTTGTACCGAATTGTCGGACGCGAAAGTACCAGCTCCGGGCTCGCTGGTACCAGATCATGTACCTGTACCTGATCCTTCATCTGTGCTACGTACCTCCACGAGTTCGCGAGCTCCAGGTGCCACAGAGGCCCACCTGCAGTCCGCTTCACCGCTTTGGCCCGCCCACCAACGGCACAACTGTTTTTCCTTTTTCTGCCCAACCCCTGCTCACAGCTTTCAGCCAGCAAAAAGAAAGCAACCTCAAATCCTGCTCAGCGAGACAGGAAATGACAACCACCGGCATCTAGACCCAAGACAGTCTGTACGGCCATTGCGGTGCTTCTGCTTCTCCCTACCTAGCCCGGGGCTACACGTCATGAGACGCACCCAAGTTCTGCCGCCTTGCTGAAGCCGCTGAGCTATCATATCAGAAGAATATCATATCATGTCTCATCCTCTCAGCCTATTTGCCAGACGATATCGGCCCTGCCGTCTTCCCTATCGGCGAAGCTATTCGGTGCGCATCCCTGGTGACGACGGGCAGGGCCTTCGGGACGTCAAGACGGTGGCAGACCTGAAAGAATGGCAGCCTGGACGCCTTGTCTCGGATGTCCAGCTTTGCGGCTGGGTTAGATCAGTTCGCAAAAGCTCTAGCGTGCGCTTCGTTGACATCACAGACGGCTCATCAATGAGACCTGTGCAGGCCGTCGTGGACAAGAGCCTGGCCGCAGAGTATGTCAGCCTTCGTCCTGGCATCATGGCGAGCAGTAGCTGACAGCACGTCGTAGTATTCGCCCTGGTGCAGCCGTCCGCCTCACAGGCGTATGGCATAGTAGCTCCTCTTCCTCTAAACCACCGCCCAGCGTAGAATCTCAAGGAGGCAAGCTTGCCCGTAGCTCAGTTGCAGGCCAGCCAAGTTCGAGTGATGTGCATGAGCAAGAGGCTGCTGTTCACTCTGCTGGAGCAGACCAAGGACCAACTACAGCTGAGCTACGGGTCAGCGAGGTGGAAATTCTCGGCTCGTCCGACCCTCAAGTAAGGAAGGCTATGCTGTTCTGCAAAGAGGCTGCTCTTTGCTCCCCTTGGCTCGTGGAATCGGTCTGACGTTTCTCAAGACATATCCCATTCAGAACAAATATCAAACGCCAGAGAGCCTGCGCTCAATATCACATCTCCGTCCGCGAACTCCCATCAACTCAACCCTCCTTCGACTGAGATCGGATGCCATGGCCCTCCTAAGCCAATTCTTTTTCCAAGAAAGATTTCAGCAAACCCATCCCCCAATCATCACCTCATCAGATTGCGAGGGTGCCGGCGAAGCATTTACCGTCAAGAGCAGTGGAACGATCGAATTCTTCAGAGACCCCAAGTATCTCACTGTCTCATCACAGCTGCATTTGGAGGCTCTAGCTCAAGCACTGGGGAATGTTTGGACTCTATCACCGACGTTCCGGGCCGAGCAAAGTGACACCTCTCGGCATCTGAGCGAGTTTTATATGCTTGAAGCTGAAATGAGCTTCGTCCAAGACATGGATGAGGTCATGGACCTCGCTCAAAGAATGTTGGCGTCGCTTGCCAGCGGACTCAAGCGGCTCAGTGCCGCCCAAGAACTCGAAAAGCATCGGCTTGACTCCAGAGACCCGACAGAACGCTTGGCATTCGAAGACCTTGTAGATCCCAAGGAGCTGCAGCAGCGATGGAGGGGTCTGATGTCGCCGAAGAAGTGGCCACGAGTGACGTACACGGAGGCCATCGAAATCCTTCAGCCTGTAGCCCACATGTTTGAACACAAGCCTATATGGGGATCGGGACTCCAGTCGGAACATGAAAAGTATCTTGCTGAAAAATCGGATACGACGAAGAGACCGACGCGTTTCTGCCCATTTTTGTCACCCAATACCCGCAGGAGATCAAGGCCTTCTACATGCTTCAGTCCGAGTCCCCGCCACCTCAGGGGCAGACTGTCGACTGCTTCGATCTCCTGGTCCCCAATCTCGGAGAGCTTGCGGGAGGATCCATGAGGGAGCACCGGCTTGCCCAACTCGAGGACAACATGCGCCTTCATGGTTTAGAGGTCCCGACACAGCGGAAAGCCAGATCCAGCGACATGGGGTGGTACCTAGATCTGAGACGCTGGGGCTGTCCTCCCCATGGAGGGTTCGGCCTTGGGTTTGATCGCCTGCTGAGTTATCTCACTGGTGTACCCAACGTGCGTGACGTGGTGCCATTTCCGCGCCATTTCGAGCGCTGCGATTGCTAAATCCGGCTATCATTTCGACCTCGCGGCACATCAGCCTTCGTCACTCAGACAGGAGATTGCCCCGACGTCTCGGGAGATGGCAAGCAACGAGCCTGTTGTGTTCGTCAACGCCTGCCTACCTCGGACTGTTTCATTTCAGGCAAGCTCGCTCGCACGACAGCAGCAAACGGCGATCCGCATCAGGGGACCGATTGCATGACGCAACGCCACGCCGTGATTAGGTTACACTGCGTATCCCAATCTTGAGGTTGAAGACGAGGAGGCTTGCGGGAAGCCGCATGTGCCATTGTTCTAGTCTCCTGTTTTGACGATTCTATATATACACACATATATATACCACTCCTTCCATGTATATACACGTGCTCGCACACACACATATATGTACCTTACACGCGAGACGGGGAGGCCGACACCGCCTATTTGAGAGCCGATGCTCCAACAGCGATTGGGTACATTCCAGCGAGTGGTTCTCAGTCACAAATGGGGAAATTAGATCTTGTGCAACTTGTGCATCTGCGACAGTGGATGCGATTCTGCGGGAAAGCGATGAGGCTTTTGATCTAGCGGTGGGTGTTGGCCGAACCAGTCTTTTCTTTCCTCTCTCGTTTTTTCTGCCTTGCACTGAGCCCATGTATTACTTGTATGACGCAGAGATTGCCTGGTTCCAAGTGCTTGTTCTGATTTCAAGGTTTGGGAACAGTCACGCCGCTGCAGAAGCGCATCTAGCCGCATTGTTTTGGATTCGAAGATTCTGGCTCGGCGGGATGTAGCTCCATCTATTCTGGTGAATAGACGGGAGCAGTGGTATGAGTTTTACAATGCCACATGCTGTATTATATTAACGACTACGTTGGGTAGTTGTTGCGTAGAATGTTGTAGAGAAACGGCTGTTTTGAGAGACGGAATAGAAATACCCCTATCTTGTATGATTATTAGACTCAACCTGGCTGACGAGAGGCCATTCATCTTATCATTTACACTGCGAGAGTTTGTCAACGGTGATGAGATCTTGGGCTTTAGCAGTTGCCCTTGATTCAGTCTCACTTGAAGAGGTTGCACTCACAACCTTGTGAACTTGACCAAGTTACAAACAGGCTGAACAGACTACAATTGACACAATCAGACACTAAGCTTTACGGATTCACATCAGCTCAAAGCCGAGGATGCTTCTCGACCTTGGGAGGCTGCAGCCGATTCCGAGCCAGGTGGACAGCATCCATCCATCAGCTCATTTCAGCTCCAGCCTTTGCCCGCATCAACCATGACAAGTTGCAACAACTAACGTGAGTAATCGGTTCTCACGGAAGCCTCGCCGCCTTTCGCAACACGCATCTTTATTAGCAGTCTTGCCGGGTTACCGAACAGAGCACAAAGAAGCGCCTCGCACAAGCAACATCCGCGAGCGGTTGTCGGCATCCGCAATAGCCGCTGTGGAGAAGCGGATCAGCCAGCAGCTAATCGCGAATATTACTTTACCAACGGGAAGTGAACAATGGATACAGCGGCATGGCGGTGCCCCATGCGGATTACGATTACGCCCAAAGATAGAAACCGAGACGCCTCCTTGTGCTGCGACTGTTGCCGACGCCCAGCGTACAGCGAAATGACGAGCAATAAAGCACTTTGTAAAACGGGAAATGCCGTTTCTATGCAACTGCGAAAAGAAAACGTCCCGACAGGGGGGTGAGGGCTCATGTTGGTGGTTTGTCATCTTATTCCCCCCAAGTGCTGATAAGACCCCAGGAGTGCTAAACAAAGACAGCGCTGCAGGCTTCGGATATTAGACTAACAGCCAGGGCTGAAGAGACGTCGGTCCAAGTCCGCTGACCCCCCCTTGGGACCTTGATCTTTCTAGGTATTTTCCCGCTTGGTTATGGGCGGAGAAGCGTCCGTGAAGGCAATAGACCAGCGTTGGCGCACTGTACTAGCGAAGGCGTGGCGCACGCTACGACGCCTCAGAAAGCAGCATTCCAAAAGGGCAAAAAGGAGGCGGCCAAAGGGCTTGTTGGCTCAGCTCAACGGTTGGACTGACATGGGGGGGGCTGGTTCGCATACTTGTAAGCATAATCAACCATATCTTGACGAGGCCACATGGCAGCAAAATGGCGTGGGGCTAGCGGGCGAGAAAGAATGTCGTTGGTACTTTTTTGCCTCATTTCTTTTTCTTTTCAGGCTGAAAGGGAAGAAGGAAGGATTCACAGTCTGGAGGGACTCTTGAGCGGTTCATCACCGTTGATGATTACGAAAGCAAACATGAGACACTTCCAGGGCTTGTTGACGATGCGGCTCTTCGTTCTCACTTCTCGCCTTGTGGGTAGTATTTTCCAGGTCTCGTGGTTAGTAATCCGGTTGAGAATCCGAGGTACAGGTAAATGCACTACCAGTATTAGTCCGCTGGAGAAGATGGAATCTTGGGAATGGAGGGGAAGCTGGAGGGTCGTGCCGTCAGAACCGAGATGGCGTGGGAGGGGGTGGACATGGGAAATAAAGAACAAAATAAAGGAGGGGGTGCCAGTACGAAGAAGAAAGCAGTAAAGCCTTTGGATTGAGGCAGCCAGGGACATGTGCTTTGAATCCAACGAGGAAAAGGCAGCAGAAAGATAATGGGGGAAGAAAAGCAATGCCCGGAGTGTCGGGCTCAGCATACAGCCAAGTCTGAGCATCCGTCGACATGGATAAGCTTTTGACGGGATCTGTACGTGTATACCTGCACACTAAACAGCCCTGTACTTTGTCATGACAAGTTAGCCAAAGTCATGTTTTGTTTTGTCGCGAGTCTGTAAGATGTGTAATGTGTAAAGGCGGATGCCACCGTCGCAGCCGCAACCTCAGAATGCCGTCTCCGCTGCCAATGAAACATCAATTCTCTTAGCAGCAGAGACTACCATCCAGTAGTGCGACATCTCGGCACAAGCCTTTTCATACAGCGAGCTTCTCTTTTCCCCTTTGCGGAAACAGCTGGGACTGTCGCTGGCGATTGTTTGGATCGCGATTGGCCCTGGCCATGTTGAAGAATACATGTAGTTGGTGGTAGCTTGCCGTTTGATCCGTTTTTTGACGCATGTCAGCGACGATTACATGTGCTCGTACGAGATGTTGGCCAGGGACTACTAAGACGGCATTACTCGGTCTTAAATAACGAAATAGGCTTTAGGCTGGGCTGGGTCGATAGGCGATCACTCTCGGTGTTAGGCTCATTGCTTACCTCGAGCCTGGCCCATATCTCATCAGTTATAGGCAGCCCCTGACAAGATTAAATGCCTATTGCGTTGATGACACACTACATGAGAACTTGAAAACCTCCGATGACATATTACATATCATTCGCCGACCTAGGTAAACATACGTACCACTTCCAACGCTACTTTTGCGTAAATGTAATCAACGGCATGTAAGTGAGTCAGTATGAGTAACGAACAAGGAACGGGCCGGCTGGAGCTTTTGACAAGATGATCTCTATGACATTGAAGGTGTTGAGTATGAATCAAGGGGTTGTCTATTCTTGGATATCCCAGTTAGAACAACTATAATACCTGTTCGGCGACTTTCGAGGCATCAGCGCCATCATCCAAAGAGTGACAACCTTCCAAATAGGTTGTTATTTTGAGAGCCAAACAAGGTATTCGTATTTTATCGCACAACATAGCCTAGATTGGCTAAATTCAAGATATTCTCCTTGTTATCTCCCCGGGGATAGGGGTGCGGAAGACTAACTCCAGCTTCCGGATGTCGTATGCCGTGACGACTGCGACTATTGATGCTATTGTTGACTAGCACTGCTGCAGCTGCCGGGGAGCTAACATGCTATCAAATGTATCCCGGGAAAGAAATAGTATGCTAGTTCTCGAATTAGTAGCAGTAGCATTATACCTACTCGTACGCAACGTCCGCCTCTGCTTATGATGAAGGAAAGTACGGATACTTGTTTACCTCCGGCGAGGGAGCGGGAAGAGCTGTGGACCTGCGGATCTGGGGTATATGTCGGCATTAACAGCGGCAGTTTAACAAGATAGATGTCATATAGATACAGCTGTACTCCTTCGCTGTTGAAAGGTTTGCTGGTTGCACAATATGTACTGTTACAAACAACTTTGGAATGTTCCCCGTTGACAGGCTCTGGCCGGTGTTCATGTGCAGCAAGCCCGCGGAGAATATCTACCCGAAACTACCTATCCAGCCGTGAATACACATCGAATCTTTAATAGAAAGAATCAATAACTCCAAAGACAGCTTTCATCTCAATTCTCAATAGCATGATTATTAAAGCTATAAATTAACTATTTCATTGAGAACTCTGCCGTACGTTGTTGCAATCCACGTACGCAACACGACAACTTGCACTATTGCCGATATCCCGAGACTAGGTAGCTTCGGGGATATTTGCCCCGACCAAACCGAGAACCTTGTAGTCTGGACAACAGCACAAGACCAATTCGTTAGAACCGCACCACGCACTTCATGTGCCGCAAGTTTTGCTCCGAGAGGGCGTAAAAATTACTCAATACGTGAGATGACTCGGCGACAAATCATTGGCCTGCTTTTCTCACTGGCACTTTGTATGTATGTACTGGTACACGGCAAATAGACTAACACAACCCGGGGCATAGCTTAATTTCAACAGCGCTGTTCAGTCCAGAAGCTACATGTATTCATCTTTACGCTTGCACTAGCTCTGTTTCATCATGCTAAAGTGTTATATAACGATGGCGACAGAAATACAATAGCTTCACCCGCTACGAAGGCTACAGCTCAGCTTTTCTAAGCCACATCCCATGGGCTTGCTTCCAGACCTTCTAGCAATCGTGGGGGAGACGCTCCCTGCAGATATGCCGGTCCAGCAAGCCACCGAAAACGGCGTTTTCCAATCAAGTTGCACAACCAGCAACCTCCGAATGGTGACGATATTTTGTCTCCGGGTTTCTGTGACAAATGGCAACGATGGTTCAAAAGGTTGGGGCGTGTGCATACGTAGATGCTCTCGTAAAAATATCCATGTCATTCATCTGCAGAGTAAAGGAAAACTTAAAGGAGGAAGCGAGAAGGCAGATGGAAGAAACAGAAAAGATAATGCATGGTTTTGTTCCGGGCCATCCGCTGCGGTAGCCTCCCTGTACATGTAGATGGCGGTCGCGTCTAGAAACGAACAAAAATACGCAGGCCCATCCCGTTGAACAAAAGAAGGGGAAAACAGAGAAAAGGGAATTAGTTATCATCATACGTGGGCAGCAGTCACAATCACATATCGGCATGTGACAAAGGCGTATGCATGGGGCATCGACAAACTGGAAAACCCGACGGGAGGCAATAAATCGTCATCCCAGATACGCATTTCTTGGCAGCGATAGGATTAAGCGTAAGGTTACGCCATGGCCGCTAATGCATGGGAACCATTAGGGGCCAAAAGCAGCGCAAAAAAAGAAAGCTGGCGCGCTTGAACCAATCACCTTGGCTGCTAAAGGGCCAAGCTTTTGCCTCGTGTCTGGGCTATTTGTTTATTTTTGCGCCGGAAACAATGCGAAGCTTGTTGGGTGCGACCCTTCTTTGTGCGTGTCTGAGGACGCCATTTTCGACATCGGCGTAACGCAGAGGGATGGGGAAATTTACATTTTTCTTTTCTGGATGCACGTATTCCATGATTCTTTGGGGTTTCGTCATCATGTTTTTATGCCGTAGATGGCTTTTTGCTTTGCGTGTACAGTACGGGGTAGGCTCCGTAAATACTTGAGACTGTTCTGGAAGCGAGCGTGTGAGTGTAAACTCTCCCTTGGCCATGTGAATTTCCCCTGCTCTCTCTGATCCCCGGTACGTCCAAGAACTCTCTTGCCATAACCTAATACGATGGCCATTTATTCCAACAGTTTCCAAAAATACGCTTGCACGAGCGGGGGGCCCGTATTACATACAAGCAAACCGGCTATCATGACAGGCTGCCTCTTGCTTACCCTACAGTGTGACAATAAGATCTAATATTAACAGCTTGGGGCAGCATTACAGGACTCAGTCAGCACCTTGTTAATGCCCGCCGGGCTGGATAAGCATATTGTCGAGCCAAGATGCGCATCAAGACAAACTAATGTCCTCTGACTTTCCGGATCCAGCTGAAGGGGAAAAGGGTCGACCAGCTGGCCAAGCACCACCGAAGACGGAGGACATGACATGAAATGCTTGTGGTGATCCTTCCACTCCACCTTTGCGGCTACAGCAAGCTAGTTGAAAATGAAAAGGGACAGCTGAAGACTAAGGAAAACTACTGTACAGGTTCCCCGTAGCATTCGCTCGTCTTCCCTCTAGGCATCCACATAACCAAGCTTACTAGCGACATAGTAACAACATGGATTAGAAATGGGCTTCGCGCTCAATCTTTTAGCCTCCTCGCACATACCTACTACATACAGTATGTGTGTGCCCAAGCAACACTTGGATACAAAACGTATTGAATTAGCTTGGCCAAGTACGGAGTACTAATAAGGGCCAACCATCAGTCACGAGCCATGCGCTGAAGCAGACCAATGATTTAACCTTATGCCAAAGAGGAGCCCGCCCGCCGAGTCTATACATTAGTTCTCTCCCACGGACGCACAGGTCGGATAATCGGATCTGACCTGCGTGTCTCGAAATCCGGGCTACGGAGTATTACTCGTGCACTCGCCCGCTGAATAATACTTAGTACAAGTATGTACTCGTACTGTACTCGTACGTCGAGAAGCGTCAAAAACGACGGGCGGAAATGAAACGCTGCAATGCACTCCGGAATCCGCACTGGCCTAGCCCATGATTAGAAACATCGACCGCCAAGCTCAGGACCAGCGGCCTTTACAGCACATTAGCATTAGCACTGGTCAATGCCACGAGACGCCCTTGCCAGTGCCAGTAGAACAAACTCGAGCGAGACTCCACCCCCTCCTGGGAGCCAAGTCGGCAAGCACGGCATCTTAGATTTGCGCCAAGTGCTCCAGCGGCTCCACACGCAGCAAGCCACCGTTTCCACCAGGAAAGAGAAGAAAAAAAACTGAGCAGGAGGAAAGCTGTGGCCCATTGAGACTTGCGGTTGCTGGCTGGCTGGAATTTGAGCTGAAAGGGCGTGCTGCGAGATGAACCCACAATAAGATGGTATACATCCTCCGTCGCCGCTCATTGGCAGACTCTGCTGTACTCACAAGATGCCAAATCATACAAACACGCCCCCCCAAAGCAACATTGGACGATAGCTGCCGCGCCAAGCATAGTGGCTGACAACGCTTAAATTCATGCTTAAACGCGCGAGCTTGGCTCTTGGTGTGGGCCGCGCGCACAACGAGAAAGAAGAAAGAGACTTTTTTCCCCGGCCGACTTTGCCGTAGCGCCTCCACAAATCCCTGCAACCTTGTCCAATGGTCGCTCATGTTTCGGGCCATGTCCAGTGTAGCCTGTTGGGAAGGGGTGAACTTGGTGACCTTCCCAGCCCTCCTGCTGGGTTATGCTCGCTCTCTGGTGGCCGTTTTGGATGTAACGGCCGCTGAAGGTGCTGTAGGTGCTTTTAACTAATTTTTTTTTTGATGGCAGATGATGAAGATTTGGGGATGATTTCGTCATGGGACGTGTTGTCAACGATACTTGGCTGAGAACGCACCTCGACGGAGACTCGTACAGTGAAATGTCTGAGCGCATGTTGGTACTCCGTACGTGTCTCTTGGTACCTACAAGTGCCAACCTCAAGTATTGGATATTGCAAGTCGTCTTGCTTCAAGCATGTCCATTTTCAGGAACATGCCACGTAATATGTGTCAGGTCCCCTAGGAGCAGCAGGCAATTACTACATACTGTACTCCGTACTATTGAACGATGTAATTGCCTACCTTAGTAGGTACTAGGTAGTACGATACTAGGTAGATGCTGTACTCGTACAATATGTATCTATCCCATCTTATGGAGTACAGAGTGGTATCCTGGGCCGGGGGTTACGCTGGATCGACATCTTCGCTTGGCGTTTTCTGCTCACCACCAGCGCATCTCGCATCGCCATATTTCGAACCGGACTCGAGGCGGCATCAAATGCAAAAGGGAAAGACGTCGTGCAATCTCTCGGCGACGACAAGAGATTGGGAAGGTCAATCTGTCTCGCCCTTGCCCAGTGAAGCAGGCCCAAGTTCCATTTCTGAAACCAGACTGTGGGATGGAAGCGATGTTGGAAGCCGATTACCCGGACAGCCAGGCCGATCAAGAGTCTAGACTAGCAACAGCAGCTTATCAGCGCCGGTCGAATCAGAAATCGCACTGTGCTCGCGCTGATCCTGGAAGATCAATACTAATTAATTGATTGCAAACTATTAACTCGTTCATGCTGTTTGTCAAATTAGCCTACAATACTACTATACCTTGTCGTCTTTCTGTACTGCACTTGTCAACTACTAGTCTTGTATTCCAACTTTTCAACTTTTCTTCAGTGCTCTCTTCCTGTCTCATACTAAGCCCTGCAGCGTTCAAAAGCCAAGACCCGGAAGCATGTCTCAGCAACCCTCCCAAGCCTTTTCGACGCCGCCGGAGCCGGCTCGGCATGCTGATGGCGACGTCATAACGGGGCTGCGAGAAGGCACTGTGGCTGCTTCTTTCCCTCGTGTGTACAAACCCTCGGTATCCTTCTAGGCCCGTTGCGGCCGTGGAGGGGCGTGTGCGCATCCGCACCAGGGCAAGGCTGGCCGACTCAACCGAAGCTCGCGCCTCGCTGACGACTCTGTACGGCGTATCTGTGGTCACGTCATTCGCTGGTATTTTTACCCTATTTTACTCCGTGCTGCTGGACAGTTGACTGCTTTTTCCCCTTTTGGGGTCTGTGCTTGTGTGTCCTGTCCTGTCCTGTCCTGGGCTCGTATACAGAACAAGAACCAACCCAACGGCATGGATAAGCATGTTTAGAATGCCTCCTCTCTAGGCAAAGCCTGCTGCTTGGGCGAAACAACCTCTCGAGATCTCAGATGGGAATCCCGTATGCATGACTTGTGCGACGACGGATTCCCTCCTGCGGTCTAGTGCAAACATGCTTACCTGTTAACCTCGCGGGATCGGCGCGACGCATCACCCACAGTGTTGCGCGCTCTGCTGTATGTACATACCAATTCCTGTGCTTCGTATGTACGAGTCTTGCTCCGTGCCATTACCCCATACAGCCATTGACTGCTGCTGGATTCTTACATGTACTCTTACTGGCAAAAGCTATCCGCGGTGGGAGGAGGCAGAGGTGAGAGGCAGCAGGACAAAACAAGTGTGGCCCGTGCCTTTCTGGATATCGGCACCACACGGCATGTCGAAACAGCCCGCACGGCAAATGAGTCCCGAATGCCAGCAGCTGCTTCATACGAGTAAGAGGCCACAAGACTGAACTAGCAGTACCTGGACGGCGACCGTTGCATGCGACAAGGCACCCGCTGGTGGCCCGGATGCAACTGCTACAACGGGTTGGCTGCGCAGCTCCAGGTAAGGGAACCCCAGGCTGCCTTCTTGTCCGTTTCGAGGCAATACGCATAGCCAATCTTGCTCTGCGGGATAATTGATATCGTGGGGAGCCGCACTACAAGGACAGGTGCTGTAGTTCCTGGGAGCCGAGATGCCGCTTGGGCGGTCCTCCTTCCTTGTACGGCTGACAAGTTGAATCTATTAGCTTCACGTTGTTAGCACGCGGCCACCTTAATCTGTGCCTAGTAAGGCCTAATCTGCATGGCCTAATTTGTGCCGCCGATTGCTCTGATAAGGCGAATTCTGGCTTTTTGCTCTTTTGCTGTACAACCACAGCTGACGCTTCGGAGGAATTCAACTCGGCATCAAGACAAACTCATGATGCCGTCTTAGGTGTGGCGGTGAATCATGAGGACCGGCTCTCACCAGCGACTGCTAAAATTAAACCCGGCGAGGCGTCCGCGTCCCCTTTTGCGCCGTCTTATTACCAAAAACGACACCTCTCTCTCTGATTTCCCTTGATTTCCCTCTCCTATGCTCCGTATATGCGTATACGAACGCCAGCTTCGTCATTGCACCCCGTATTTGGATAAAACGGCATGACCAAGCTTCTCTTTCAGCGCAAAGGGGGTGTGAATACGTCTGCATTTGTCGGAAGTTCGGCGTCTCAGGCTCCGGCCCGGCCAGAGAAAGAAATGCTCGGGATCAGGAATGGAAAAAATGGAAAAAGCCCCATCGGCGGGGGGGCGTCCAAGCGAAACTAGGATGAAGGATAAAATAGCACCAAAATAGGATGGGAAATAGGATGAACATCCGTGTGTAAAGCGACAAATCCCAAAGGGCAAATCAAGCTTCTGCGCAAGCCCCCTCACGGCAGCCACGGCAACTCTGGCTGGGTGAAGATTGGAGACGCGACTTTTAGCGCTTGGTGAAGAATGAGGCCAGATAGCCGCTACATCCGCGCAAGTACCTGCCAATAGCAGCCGTTGATGTAGTTTGCAGTAGCATCGCCGAGAGGAACACCGATGCTTGTTATGTATGCTTGTTGGCCCATGTGCAGGCATTGCTTCTCTTTTGCAGTAGCATGTACAGAGGTACCTCATATATAGGTACGTGTACTCGTACTATCGCTTGAAGCTTTTTGGGGGAGGAGGATCTAGTCGTTGCAATGAACCTGAAACAGACATCAGCATATACTATCCTTCAAGGCTATGTCCGTGTAATAACATCAATGCCATCGATGACGAATACGGGCATTTGATGTGGTTATTATTACTATTCCGTTCGGACTGCCAACTGAACGTATGGTCACCAACGTCAAAGCCTCACAACACGTAACCGTGGGCCATGACAGCCCCCGTGCCGACTTACCCAGAATATGGGCTCCCCTCGGCGGTTCGTTGGTTTTAAGGGGGGGTTGCTGCAAGGAAGGGGGTGCAAGATACGAGTACATGAATCTCGTCTTTAGGGGATCAACTGGCCAAGAAGAAGACAACCTGAAGAGAGATCAGGTTGATTACAGCAGCCCCAACAGTAGCGAACAAAAGGCGCGCGGATCAGCGGGCAAAACGGCACAGCACAGCAAGGAAAAAAGGGGGGGCGTGGGTGCAGCGACAACGATTTTCGGTTTAAAGGTGTAGAATCGACAGGGCCCCCCATGTCGAGAATTGACGCTATGCAGCCAGTGGTGGCATGCTAAGCCTTTTCGTCAGCGAGTATTGAAAATAAGCTTAGGAGGAATTCTATGACCTTATTATACCAGCCAGTCCCGGAGCGGCGCGGCGCTTCTCGTGGGCTCCCCTTTCGCCGTGTTTTGTCATGGCCGTCGTGAGCGATTGTGAGTGACTTTGCACCATTTTTGCCGTTTAGTGCTGGGAAAGTGAAATGGGATGGGACTACTAATGCAGAGAAGATATCTGTAGCCGTCTTTTGTGACTCGTACTCGTACTGGTTCTTGGCTGTTCTATCTTTAGCTGGATGGTACCCAGAAAAAAGAGGCTACAATTCTGGCGTCTTACTCATCGTAAGTTTAATAGCTGAAGTTTCTCTTGTCTCCCCGGCGGTAGAAATTGACACCGAAGCGTTGTCGAGAGATATACTAGTAAAAAGTCGCCTCTGGCAACTCTCCAACGAAACGGGGGGGGGCAAAGAAAGGCGACACGAGTCATCATTTCCTGGAAACCCGGCACCGCGACGACCGGACTTTTTGCGCAGAAGCAAAGCAGGCAGGCAAAATAAATTGTGGTGCCCTTTTAGGGTTGGGATTTCCCATGGTTGGTTTCTTGGCTTGGCCGATTGAACCCCGTGCATTATTCCCGGCCGCCCACGCCGATTCCGTCCACCCCACACGGACTTTTTTTTCCTAGGTATTTTGTGTGTTGGTTCCTCTTGGCTATTTCTTCCACTTGAGCTATTAGTCGCTGGTCCTTTGTTCCTTTGGCATGCCGTCTTTTCCATGGCAGGGCTAGCGAATGACCAGGCTGTGCATGACGGGCTACGGTGCCGTTTCGACATCCGCCTGCAAGTGGGTGACTTGAATGACACGATATGAGATGAGATGCCATCTCTCTTTTCTAAAAATCCTTGCCTTGTTCCTTGTACAGTTACAGTGGAGAGAGTATTAGACGGTGGTTTGTTTCCATCTCGCTTGATCCGACTTTTCCACCGCTGCATGTACTGTAGAAAGAAAGGAAAACCCCCCTTATCTTTCGTTTACAGAATCGCAACGCGTGGCCTTTTTTGTTTTCTTGGTACAACTTCGCCCTCAAACCTTGTGAAACGGAGAGACGAGGCCTTTAGATGAGCCGGCGGCATTCATTCAGGCGAGAGGTTTGGAAAGCGGAAGTCGGACCCTCGCCGCCACAGCTTTTGGGCGAAACAGGCAGAACGGCGCTTCGGCACGCAGGCTGGAGGCTAGCACGGCAACTGAGATTCCGTATGGGATCCCGAATCATTGGCGGTTGATTTGATTTGATTTGGCATTTTGAGAGGGGGTACGTAGGCGGCTTGTGTGTTTTTTGTAAGTTGGGGCTTTTGCTTTTTTATTTTGCTTTGCTTTGCTTTCAACTTTTTACTCTATTTTTTGCGTTCATGTTTATCTCTTGGCATCTTCTTTTCTCCATCTCTTCTTCCACCTGGCAGCAGTCAAACGGTTTTCTATCAATCGGCACGGTTCAGCCCCGTCGCTTGGGTGGCCAAAAAGTCTCAACCCATCAATCGCTATAACTCTACGGAGGGCATCGCTAAAAGCCACCACTAAAAACGGCCGAATCTCACCAAAATTCAGCGCATTTCCACCTGAGACCGAACCGCTAACCGCACCCCTCCCCCCTGCTGCCAAACCCCACACGTCCCTGCGTCAAACGAGCCGATTTATCCATCCATGACCACACCCTGTTCACTTGGCTTGCCCAACCTTAATTCTCCCTCTCCTCCTCCATCTTTTCTTGTCCTCTTCCTTTTACCTTTGTGGCTTATATGTGTTAGTTTTAACCTTGTTCCGTGTGCAGATTCGTTCTTCTTTTTTGCGATTCCGCTACGACGGCCGTTCGGATTACTGGGAATCTCATAAATCTGGCAGCCCAGCCTCTTTTCTCCCTTCTTTTCCCCTTGCTGCCTCTTCCGAATTTTCTTGGCTACGAGTACATTGTTTATCCTTCTGGTACATACAGTATATATCCACCGCCCACAGGTAAGCCGTTTTCCCTTGTCCTTCCATCTCCTGCCTTTTCTTGCCCTCCTTTGCGACGATATCCGCGTGCCTCCATGGCACTGGTGATTTTGTTTCCCGAGGCTGCCTGCATGGATCTAGTGTTCCCATGCTGAGGCGTTACTGTGCTCCCTTTGTGCTGTGGTGTTTTCCCGCCTCAACCATTCTCCTGCCTTGGAGCAACTCTGTGCGAGAAGGGTAAAAAGAGAGACGGGAACAATAAAAAAAAAGTAAAAAAGGAGGGAGAGACAGAAAATAAGAGGAGGGGCGCCAGAGCTCGGCATGCGTCCCGGGAAGCTGCCTTGTGGGAATGCGCTTCAGGCCGCACAAACACCCTCCAGCACATGTCGGAAGCTGTCCATCAGTTTCGGCCTTGATGGAACCGCAAACGCATGCATCCTTTGGTCGTTGCAAGTGCTCCGTCCTGCAAATCGCCGAGCGGCATCGCCACCAAATCAGACGAGTGAGGTCGATTTGCGACTGTATTCCAACGGGTAGCTCGATTGGATTCAGAAAAGAGGTTGAGCGTATTCAAGCATTCCGCTGCTTGACACGCAATGTGTTACTTTTGTCTTGCGGGCCTGCCAGCTCGTGCTGAGTCAAAAATGATACATATGATGCAGATGAGCCCTCTCAGATGGATGCATGGCAGCTTGGCGTCAACCGTCTCATCCCTCCCTTCCATCTGCAAAGCACCCTCTTGCTTGCGCTTATATTCTCAACTGCAAACCTTCTTGGCGTAATCAACTAACCCATATCCCGTAGTGGTATTTAAAGCACACACTTGAAGCACACAGTCAACTACGACTCTACTGGCGACAACTTGCTGTTGTATTCTGCAGCAGATATCAACCCTTGATATCAAAGTCTCTTGTTTTCCCGGGTCGACGAGAGATCGCTTCAGGCCACTGTGTCTGAGTGATTCGGCCCTCATACAACTCTCTTATCTGGGATAAAGCTAGTCCGCCTCATCGGACGTTTACACATGTACAAATCCGAACCAATGGCTTCGGAGAAGATGGAGACGTACCATGGCTACGTACGGACTCCGGCGGATGCCATCAAGCTGTTTGAAGCTTGTCGGCTAGGCCTTCTCCCTCGAGTTCAGCGTCGACTATCAGAAAAGGAAAGACAATCCATCCGATCCGGTTCAGTTTTCGTATGGGATGAGAGGGAAGCAGGCATGAGGCGATGGACCGATGGAAAGTCATGGAGTGCCAGCAGAGTATCAGGCAGTTTCTTGACCTACCGCGAAATGGAGGGCAAGCGAGGCGGTGGCTTTGGTGGAAGCAGACGAGGGAATGGCAAGACACCAGAATCCGGCCGCGGCAGTGACGATGATCACGACGATGGTGAACCGGAGGGGTACCGATACAAGGCAGATGGTCTCATGAAGCAGTCGTTTAGCATAACAACTTCGACCGGCCAGCATCTCCACCTCATCTCCTACTACTCTCGACCCCAGCCCGGACAGCCCGAGCTTCCTCAGCCAACCACCGACCCCAACCTGCGAGCAATTGTTCCTGTCAAGGGCATGTATCCTGAGTCAAGCATGGGCGAGACGAACCAGACACCGGCACTTACCAGGGCGCCGATGCAGCAGCCGCCTTACATGATTGCTCCTCAGCATCACCCTCACCCGGCTCACCAGCCATACGCAACTCATTACGCGCAGCCAGGATATGCGTGGCCTCCATCGCCAGTTGCGACACCTCCGTATGCCCATTACGCTCCGGCCCCTTATTCACATCCTCCCCCCGGCCACCATCTCCCAGCTCCATACCATCCCCAAGGACCTCCGCCGCCACACCATGTGTATGCGCCGCCTCCACCTCCGGCACCAGCGGCACCACCGCCGTCACATCACTACCAACATGCCCCGGCTCTTTACGATCGCCCTCCGTCTTACGAGCGCCCTGCCCTGCCGCCTCTGCAAAACGCCCCAAGGCCTGCTGCTCCACTGCCTCCGTACCCTAGCCAGCAGTACTCACAGGGACCGACGCCGCCCCGTATTCACGACTCTCCTCACCAACAGACCTTGCAGGCTGCCGCGCAAGCTGCCATTGGAGACTCACGAAACATGTCTGACAAGAAGCCCCAAGGACCTCTTCCAGCTCTGGGCGCTATTGCCAATGGCCCCCTTGCTCCGGCGCACAGCGGACTGCACACCCCTCCTACGCGGCCACTGAGCTCGAGCCCGCCGCAAAGCTCTCACCTGGAGGTCCACAGCACGAACAGCAACAAGGCTAGCCTGTCTGTGCTTTTGCACCCGACGACCTCTTCAAACTCAGAGACTGGCGCAAACGGCAGCGCGCACAGCAGCCCAAGGACATCAAACGTTGCTCTTGCGGAAAAGGGAGGCGCAAGCGAAGATACTCGTGCCCTGAGGATGCTCGATCGCAAGTTTTGTATCTAGAGCAGCGAAGAGCTGGTCTATTTCCATACTTTCTTTATGACTATTTTTCTATTTAGAACTGTCTAGGGCTTTGGGAGGCTATACAAGTCATGAATTTTTTGTGTGTTTTTATCGGATGCATTGTCCTGGCGTCTGGAGGAGCTGGCTGAACGACTTCTTGGGCTTTCAGGCTTATATCACTCGCTCCAATTCATATAGGAGCTTATTTCCTTTGTGCGGATCTCTGGGTTGGCTTGGTTTGGTCGGAACTGGTAAATAAGCCGGTGGAACCTCTGGCTTTTTGGCGAAAGGAAAGATTTGAACGACCGAACATGATTTGGTCCTTTTTTATATACTTATCTTTATAAGTAGTCTAGTTGAATGGTGTAATTTCATTCTCTTCAAAGTTTTGTTTAAGTTTAAGCATCTGTGTCGTGAGGTACAACTTGTAATTTCTTAACTAAGTGCTTGCTTGTATCTATGAGAATAGCAGATAACGCCGATGTTACAAAAACGAAGAGTACCTAGCAGCTGGCTGCCATTCACCATTGACAGTATGTAGTGACCTGCTAATAATAGCTTGTCCCAAACGAAAGATGGTGGAATTTGAAGTCATACAGTATGATATCAGATGTGCGACAGATGTCGTAATCCGTCATTCGGCCACGAGCATTCATGCATCCCCCCACGCTTTTTCCTGGTTCCCGATAACAATGGACTAAAAAGCTGATTCCCCTATTCCGTAACTAACCTTGTTGTATGACTTTCTTGTTACCTTTTATGGCTGAAATTGTAAATGGCTATTTGGCTACGAAGTACAGATAGCACCTAGTAGTAGTCGTCTTGAGTGCGTTGGACAAAAGTCTACGACTAGGTACCACAATGATTGCTACCAAAAACTACATTTTAACAATTCGTAGAAAGAACTGAGTCATAGTGTTCTAAAGCAAAATAGCCTCGATATTATTAAATTGATGACTTTTTTATTACTTCGGCGCATTCGGATTACTTTTTTTCGCCTTGTTGTACACTAATAGGGCCGTAGAAGTTGTGGAATTAACGTTTGGTGTCATTTCCAAACCCCATAAGTGGTTGCAGATCAACTACACACTGTACGTGCTCGAACAAAGAGAAAGTAATTGGAGAAATTCCTCACTACCGAAACGAACACAACTACAACTGGTGCTACTTTTGCGCGGGAAGTGTAATATGTGGACTATGCTCATTATCTCCAAGAGAGGCCGCGTCACCCCCCATTTTGGGATTATTTGATACCATCCGCATTAGGCCAAAGCTGGTGTGAGCCCACGGCAAGGAAATGCCGAGTTAGAGCCCCCCCCAAAAAGAGAGAGAAGGGGGTGCGTCTAATTTGGCACAAGGGGAGTCAGTCGCAGATGATTTTAAAAACACTACAATGAAATAAGGATGGCGGAGAGAATGATGAGCCGCCGGGCGCTAAGAAGCTGTTTGCTTGCTTGCTTCGGGAACAGAATACGGATGGGGGATATTACATTTGTCCAGCTTATGTATGCTCTTTTTTGAAGCCGGGAAAAATTGATAAGCTTCATGAGAAAACGATGGAAATTGGTGGTGTAGTGTGGGAGAGGGAACGGTTACATTCTTTCTCGGCAAGATTAAAATTTAGATATACTTGGGTAGCACTGACTAAGAGATTTGTGTGCCTTTTGCCGATATTGCTCTGGGGAGCTAAAAGGGCCACGATGTGACAGGGAAGCGGTTTGGAGTGTGTTTCTGAATGCCGGGGATCGGACTGAACGTGAGAGATCATGGGTTGGTTATCGGTTTATGTGCGCGATATGCGCAGAGGAAAAAGAAGAGTCACGAGCTTGTTCTGAAAACTCCCGTCTAAAGCATAGTCTTGTCACGGCTCGTTTCGAGGGTGGTGCTTGAGAGATACTGTACCGATATAGGCGAGAGTTGAGTACAGCCTAGGTAGTGTTCCTTTGAACATGAAGTCATTCACGCTCTGTTACCACTGCACAAGAAGAGCTCACGAGAGGAACCATATTCTCACTTATATACGTAAAGAAGAGAGAGTCTTTTTGGAAGAAGATGAAAACAAAACAAAACAAAAAGAATATTCAGTGCATGCAAATGCAAAAAAAGAAATGCGCTCTTGATGTCTCGGGTATGTATATATAGGAAGAGCCCGATGCGGGGGTCGAACCCGCAACCTTGAGATTGCATCAGAACGTGTGCTCATAAGAGTCTCACGCTCTACCGATTGAGCTAACCGGGCAATCTTATGAAACCATAGGATCCCGATCCAGCTCGAGCGCTTGTTGGGAACAGCGCGAATTAATATTTATTATAAGGGAAAATCAAGAATGCGCCACGCCTGAGACTCAACGCCAGACTGAACATGTGGTGCAATTCATCTTCCTCGAGGTCATGAGTGTATTTTAGGAACAACTTAGAGGCGTTTTATGATTCTAATGTGGCTGATTTTTTTTGGGTGCTCTCACTTCCTAATCACTTCAGATGACGGGCCCTATGGTTAAAACTTGGTGAGAATTGATCGGGTACCGGATGGGTCGCAGACTATTTGTCTGGTGAAAAAACTTGATTCCTCTGGCTTGTGGTATATTTTGAGATATTGAGTATAGGAAAAGTATCCGATCTACTTGAGAGTCTCGAGCTACACGTATCGACATCGCTGGGCCACTGCAAAGTCAGCATTGGCCGGTGGCCCGTTACCGCTTCACCCGAAAGCCGCTAGTTGAAGACAGCAGCTCTACTTTATTGTTCTAATAATCTTGCTCTATAATCTTGCCTTACATGCTAAACCGTAATTCTCTTCTGGGAGATAAAATGATAGCTTTCAGACCTGACCTGGGTAATATAGGCTGGCGATCTCTTTGCCATATCGTGGCGTACTGTAATAAACTAGACCGAGCCATGATACGACCTGAACAAGATCCCGTGGGACATATGGAAAATCTCGTTCTTTTCCAATTATATGGGAAGCAGTAGTCTGAGTAGGCATCTAGCATGACTAGATCGTCGTCAATACAGTGTAAGGAATCACAGCCTCTTGGTGGACTGAAGGTTGTTGTCAAGGCGTCGAGATTCACGCGGGTGACTGCTGACTCCGTTATCTTTGTGACTGACAATGTATAAGTTTTGTCTGCTGTAAAATCTCTGCTTGTTTTGACGACAAATTAGAAAGCCCAGAGGAGTCGAGAGTTAAGGAAGAACCTCTATGCCTCATCTCGAATGTATACCGAATAAAACTGGGTTGCTATCTCATGCCTAACACCACCTATTTATTCATATTCACATACAAAATGCTTGAGGATGAGACTTGGCAATGGCTGAACTGCAGCCAAAAGTTGTAAGTGTAAATTCGGTTCCCCCAACAACGGCCTTCGTATAAAATTCGCATTAAACTCTCTAATTGGGACACATGACCGAATATCTAGTTGTTTATTGGAAACGTCGACTAGTATTTTTAGTCGAGGGCGCCCCCGAGAGAGCGTATCGTAGCACGCATGTACTCTTTATTGGGAAAGCACCCCGAAGTGGTGTGTTCATTTAATTCCTTCGTGGCAAAGCCACTGGTGATTTTGTTGCCTGGTAGAAATATATGCATTGATATGAGAAGGATATGGGAAAAGTGGAGGAGGAGGGAAAGGAAAATGACTGTATTAAGACCAAGGAGAGCAATGAAAGCAGCACTTGCTCGATACTAGACCAGCAAGCTGAATGCACTCAAGTGATGCTCTTTCACACTAAAACTAAGAGTATGCACGTGCAAAATACAACAAATTTCATGGTCATAGGAATGAAGCTGTAAGAGTTCACTCATCGAGCCCGGTTTCTTCCCCACTCGGCCTGCTGTTGGCTCACGAGGTGAGGTTGCCTCAGGCTTTCGTCTCCGCTGGCGGCTAGCAATTGATTGAAGCTTGATTTATGGTTAAACTGCTTCTTACACCCCTGGTGGATGCTCTGTTATGAGCCGTTGAGCGGGGATCGAGCTAACCGCATGTAAGCTTCTGCACATAGAATCCCTCACTCTTAAATAAAGACCAGGATCGAGATGACTTCTTGATTACTCTTGGGCCCCGAGTATTTTCCGCCGTATTACTCTTTTAGTCAGCTTCAACTACTGGTACCCTTCTATCTATTTACTCCTCATTTAATCGCAGTAGCTTCTGCGGTGGTCAATACAGTTTACTGAATCGTCTCGGCACTGGACAATTGCCCAAGTATCACGGCGGTTGATCTGGTTGTTACAACTCTAGCTATGATGCTACTGAGCATAGAACAAAGATTGGTGTCAAGGTTAGGAAAGTTCTTTGGTCCAACTTCACAGCCGAGCGGTTAGAGAGAGAGCTATACGAAACGAGTCCTATGCTAAGTTGGCTTTCGCACAGACTCTGTCCCAGGAGTTCTCGAATCTGAAGCTATACTAGTCATCGTTCTTTTAATGGGAGTGACTCTTTAGCCCGCCAAATTGGCTACCCAGCATGCCGGCGTCTATGTGGAGTTCAGTTACCATGACATGATGCAGAAGTAAGATCTTTAATTTACCATTGCGTGGGTAGATACCCGATTCCTTGAGTATCCGCAACTATTACTACTTTCTGCTACTACGAGTACCTTCTGTTGCTATTGCTCCTTTTGCTACTATCATTGCCTTCTGCTACCATCGCTCTATTCCTCTAGCATCTGCAGCTGTCACTACTCCGTTAGCTACGAGGTTGAGATAAGAGATACTAAATAGCTAATTTGGTGTGCTGACACAACTCTGACCCCAATTTATGTGTTAAAAGACCCCATTGAATGAGACGTTATCTGCACTGCTACACTAACGCCGATTCCACCAATTATGCAGGGCTTTCGTAACTCTTTGGTAAGATGGGCTATATCGGGAAGCTGTTACAGCCCAACTATCGAAAGACGGAGAAAAGCACGAAAACAGATATAGAGAGTTTTAATTTCGCCAGATGAAAGAATCCCATTTTTACCGCAGAGTGGATGAGCAGTCAAGGTGGTGTTTTCACTGGGGGGAGGCGATGTATCCGCTGTAGATCTGTTGGATCCTATACCGCAAGAGGTACTTGGAATTCAGAACGTGTTCACTAGATAAACGACGGCCGGTGAAAAAATTCTACAGTGGCTTGAGCAATACTTATACATACAATGTTTAGTAGGCCGGGATTTTCCGCACAATTAGTTTGGCGTTGGTAAGACGCTGTAAATCAGTTTGAAGAATGCACGGCGGCTCTATGTTGACCAACCCTTGCTAGTAACTGCAAAGCAATTTCTCAATGTTGCTAACACAGCCACTCAAGGCTTTGTAGAGTCATGTTATCATTCAACCATCCTGGGCAAGAACTGAATATGTTCGTATGTTCGTATATTCTCCAGTTAATTTAGGAAGATGATACTCCACCAGTGGGAGGCATTTAGAGCGTTTTATGGCTTTCCAAATCAGTCGGTTGCGAGTGTCGGTTATAACCACATGTAGGTAAACCCGCCAATTCGCTCGGTCTTCGGTAGCCAACTAACTGCGTAGCGCAACTAGTTGGCTACCGAAGACCGAGTCAAGGGGTAATTAATTATTTCGTATACTCATATGCCTCAGGCTCTAAGACATACTGACTGACATAGTTTTGCAAGTCTTTTTCTTTGACTTCTAGTTGAAAACAAGAGTCGTCACAAGCCATTAATTGTGCTCTGAAATGTCCAACCTCCCAACGCTAGTCTTTGTTCCTGGCGCATGGCATTCACCTGCCTGCTACAATTTGATCATCAAACCCCTACAAGAGAAGTACAAGCTGAAATGCGTCGCTGTCACACTGCCTTCGACCACCGGCGATCCAACCCGGACTTTTAAAGACGATCTTGACGCCGCACGCAAAGCAATCTCGGACGAAACAAGTTGTGGGCGCGATGTGGTAGTCGTCGCTCACTCATACGGTGGTATGGTTGGCAACAGTGCTATCAAGGGCTTTGCTCGACCCCGAGGAGCGGTTGCGAAAAATGCCCAACGTACAACTACCGGCTATGTCGTTGGCCTTATTCTCATAGCGTCTGGCTATACCTTCACGGGACTCGCCTTCATGGATCCTTTTTTCGGACATCCTCCCCCCATGTGGCGCGTAAATAAAGAGACTGGATTCGCCGACATCGTTCTTTCTCCACGCAAATTTTTTTACCATGACGTGCCAGAAGATGAGGCAAAGTACTGGGTCTCATTGCTCACTCCACAGAGCCTCAAGGCGTTGTTTGAGGGGGGCGAATACTCTTATGCTGGATGGAGGGATGTGCCCTCTTGTTATATCGGCACCATTGAAGACCAAGGGCTTCCAGTGGTAGTACAACGCATGAATGTCGGCATGGCGAGGAGTATGGGTGCATCTGTTATGCATAGGGAGCTGCAGACAAGTCATTCGCCTTTTTTGAGCCAACCGCAGGAGACTGTTAAGATCATGATTGAGGCTATCGAATCGTTTATTGGGAAGCCAGTGGAAGACGTGGTGGCGAGGAGAGAGAAAGACAACAAGATAATACTGCCGGAAGCCAGACTATGGCGGCCTATCACTTGGTATCGGTTTGGATTGCCTCTCATCTTTGGCCGCATCGTCGGAAAATGCGTTCTACTCTTCGGCTTTGGCAGGAGGCTTCTGGGATATAGATAGTATGGCAAAGACGATAACCTGGCTTTTGTGTTGCGTTTCTCCGCTCCTGTCTTATATATTTGGATTAGTATAGATATGTTAATAATTTAGACATGAAATGAATACAATGGGAAACTATTGACAGTGAGAAACGCTAATCGCTCATAGTAAGCCTGAAATATATATCAAATTTGTAGGATATGGGATGGGATAGGATGGAAGATTTAGTAAGGATTTGAGATCAAAGCGTCTCTTCCCAATTCTCGAGCCGTATATGCAAATGATAGTAGACTTGGCGCCTAGATAGATATCTTGACTGGATACGACGTCTAAGTAATCAGTCAATTAATTATTGAATTGATACTAAGTCTGTGACAAGCCGCGAGTTTTAGACGTGATTGCAGAGGATAGGCTTCTGGTATATCCATGGCACAACTAAGTGTGTAGTAGATATACCATTCTGGATTTCTACATATTGTAGCTTATGAATATATCCATTTCCATGTGCATAAGTGTATTCTACTTCTTCAGGAGCTTTTCAACTACAGTAATCCCTGCCTGGCTAAGATGTTTCGAGCTCTTCTCCGCCAACGTGCAGATGCGATTACAATTGACAAGATTCTGCTAAATCTGTGAGTGCGGGGTATGATTGAGAGTCAAACGGTGAAAACGGAATGGGTCAGCAGCGAATGAATATATACTATTATGCAGTATCTTGCTATTTATCCCCAGTGTGGGAAATTCACACTCCATGTAGATTCAAAGGCATCGGGTGGTAAATAGTAAAGTGACCTCAAGCTCTCAATAATAAGAAACAACCGTGCAAGAACATAGAAAAGAGCCAAGACTCCTTGGATTGTCCTGATTTGCCGTACTCTTGTCTTCCCAATGTCTGTCCCGTGTTTCATAAAGGAATAGTGGGTAGCAAGGTATGGTAATGGCAAAACTGTAGCTGCCACCGAGCAGACTCTCCATAGTTGTTGCTCGATTTTAGTTGGGAAGTAGAAGTTCCATGCAAAGATGTGAATTCCCCCAAATGAAAGAATAGAAATAACTGCAATAATAGCCGTTTTCACCCATACACTGTTGCTGCCATTGCTGCTGTTGCTATTGTTGCCGTTACAATCGTTGTTTGAATAGGCAACGTGAAAAGCGCAGCTAGGGATCTGATAAAGCTTGGTTGGTATGATGGGAAATCGTAGATAGGGATAAGGAGCTGCCTCGAAGACTTTCTTGAAAGCTTCTTCGAAAGGGTCTTTCTTTTTTGAAGAGTAGTCTTTTCTTGAGAAATAGTTGTTTCTTGAGGAGTAGTCTTTTCTTGAGGAGGAGTCTTTTCTTGAGAGATAGTCGTTTCTTGAAAAGGAGTCGTTTCTTGGGGAGTAGTTGTTTCCTGAAGAGTGGTCGTTCCTTGAGGGGTAGTTATTTCTTGAGAGTCATCCTCATCTAGTGGAGATTCCACTTTATTTGCACGAACATAGATGGGCACACTGACGTCCTTTGGCTTATTCCACTCCAGGATATACAAAATAATTGTAGAAGCCGACAGGGCAACTGTGCTGATCTCAAACGGTGCAGAGGCCAAACCATAATATCTTCGGGCAGCAAGCTGGATGATGAGCCATAAAACTTGGATAATGGCCAAGATCTTGACCAGTGCGTCGGATTTACTTTTATCTTGTAGCTCTTTTTTTGTGATTTTGGGGAGCTTGATAATCCCCTCTTTCACTGCAACGATGAGTTGTGCCGAGTCTAACACCCATATATCCCCAGACAATGCCGCGAGGGTTTGCAGCTTCCCATGTGTAATCTGGCCCATTTCTAGCTCATCTTTGATGTCATTGGCGATTTTTTCATGTTTGAGGTGCCTTTCCCATAGAAATTTTCCAAACCAGCTGAAAAAGAAGTTCTGCTTAAGCTCAAATCGTTCAATAAAATCGCAGTTTGCTTTATCCGGCCGTTTGAGTAATTTGCGAATGTTTTTTGCGTTCAGTCTCGTGGAAACTTCCGATCTAAATCTTTCGAACAGTTCTAATGGACGTTTCAATATCTTTTCCACCAACTTTTTCACCAACTTTTCCAATAACTTCTCAAAAAACTTTAGCTTGGAGGGGCTGCTCTGATATAAGCATTTTAGACGTTTCCATAAGTTTTCCTTAGAGGGTTTTTTCTCATATGGCGGATGAAACTCTTTGTCTGAGAAATATACAGCGAAACCTCCCATATCTGCAAATAGTGTATGTGTGCGGCTCCACGGGACTTGTTGATCAGCTGCTAAATCTTTAAGAATTGCATCGTTATGATGTGCACTGAACATCTTGTGGGCATATAGAGAAGTCAAGGCTTCAGGAGCAACAAACATGACAATCATCCAGAGGGCCTTTCGAGCAATCGAATATAATTTTTGTAAATAGAGTTGCCATTTAGCCTGTTCCCGAAAATCAAGCGGAATGTTGGGATGAAGGATAGACCATGTTGAGAGAATAATTATGCCGATGCAGCTCCAGATGATTTCCATGGTAGATCTGACGTTTAAGGCGTTGACAAACACGCCAGGTGCCTCAGGAAGCGTACAATTTGGTCTAAAAGTAATCATTTTGGCTTTTCACCTGGCTCTTTCTAGGAGAGAAAGATCAAATGATGAGCTAGAAGGAGAAAAGGAGAATGTGTATCAATGATGTATATCGAAAGATAACAAGTGTGTAATTCCTAATAGAAGATATGACTGAGGACTGCTGATGATCTGCTTGGATTCTGATCAATTCCAAACGCTCGGTATTTATAGCTAGAAAACGATATCGTGCACATTGATACTTAAAGTGCGATCAAAAACTTGTAAACTGACAACCAGTAGCTTCTCTTCATTTTCTCCGATCATATAGGCGTGGCTTACATTGGCATAATTTACCTATACGATGTGTCAACTTATTTACACAATCACCGCACGAAGGGTATCACACCAAGACACACCTCGCCTTGTTGGACGATCAATCCGCCAGGGTGTGGACTGAGACATGCATATCCGACCTCCAACGAGAAAGTCGCCGCATATTAATAGGCATACTCGTGCGATTGAAACTCAAATTATTCATGGGAATAATGGCTAACAATATTGAATGACTGTTAGTATCGTTCTCATACGCATAAAACTTGAGTATATGAGGCTCTGTCCGTAGTGGGTGATTCATATCGCATAGTTGATGCTTAGCATGAGAGTGCAAGCGAACGCAGTTATTAGCTGAATGTATCTTCGCCGTATATCGAGATTCCATACCACGTTCATGCCTTTGGCTATGTTTTCGGGGCGGTAGACATGTCTTTGTATCAGAGGACGTTCAGCCTTGTCTCATTGCAGGTCACACTTTTCAGCTGGGAAATGGCAACTATCTAATTGCTGCTATTGGCCCACGCCACCAATAAAACCCCTGCTTGTTGATGCCGCGTGACTCGTATTTCATGGGCGATCTTCTTTGCTTTTTTGAATTCGTGTAACTGAGAAAGTCGCCGGATTCTCAGCTTTCAGCCTCAGCCTCAGCCTTGGCACTTGGGTTGCTACTTAGGTAGAGTTCAAGAGCGATAGGTGGACTAAATTGGGCCTATCATGAACAAACAAGCTATGAGACAAAAGCATGATCTTCAATTCAAGTGGCCTATTACACTACTCAGCGTGGCTGCCCAACAACACAAGTTGAGCTGTTGTATATTAGTAAACCGTCGAGAGGTAGCAGAAGGAAGTCACACAGAGGAACAAGGGAAGAAAACAAATGTTAACAGCATATAGGCTTGGAAAATTGAATGAAAACTTAGAAAGTAAACTTGTAATGTAATATTAGATGTAGTTGTGCTATTTACTGAAACCACCTGGGGTAAGAGTCTGTACGTGCGTGCACGTATCTGGCCCAGTACAACGATCTTCTCGCTGAACGACAACCTCAGTGGTACAAAGCACTCCCTGGTTCGGTGTAGATGGCCGATCCCCCCCTAAAGGCGCGTCCTTATCTGCCGTAGCAGTTGCCTGAAAAGAGACATCGCACGGCTGCGCTTCACCTGGGGCTTGGATCAAGCTTTTCTGCGCAATAGACGATCCAGTTTGACTTATCGTTCGTGTTGTTGAACTTGGTTGCTGCGGCGGAGCGCGGGCTTCCTTGGTTCGTTTTGTCATGTCGACCAAACGGTTGAGGATCGTGAATTCCAGCTTTAGTTTCGCGCTATACGCGAAGGTCTTATAGGCAGTTTGATATTCCCATTGATTTGCATATTCCAGAGCGATAATGGTGCCGTCGAGGATGATGATTATAATATTGACAATAATTAGATGTTTCATGAGAGAGCGGCCGTATTGGCTGATCCCCAGAGATTGCTGTACTCTCATAAGCTTGAGTGTTTCGAAGATATAAACTCCAGATATTATCAGTTCCTGGACGAAGAAAATGGTGACTTCGATCCTCTCCATGACTTGAAAAGGCGTGTGGAATAGCTCTGGATTGGCAACGGAACCGTATATCATAGGGGTGATCCCTCCAGTGCATAGTATGGCGTTGATAATAATCATCCATAAGATCATCCTTAGACGCCGTCGGTTGTGTAAAATGAGGTGTAATCGAGACCATAGCACCAAGGACTGGCCCGTCACCATTGGTATCCATCCCAAAAGCGATATCGTCACCGCCAGATATGCCACCGATGGAGATGCATAATACAATATGAAGAAACCAGCAGTTTGGAAGACAAGACCCCCAGTGGCAAATACACAAGACCAAAAATAAAGACCCGAGTGCCGCTTAAAGGTATGAAAAATAAGAAACGTAAGTTCGATGACGTTGTACAGGGCGAGAGAGAAGAAGACGGGTATGAGGATTTGAAACACAAGCGATTTGTGATCTACGCCGGAACTAAACCCGGCCATATTGTCGTCGTCGGGGGCTGCGTCGTGCGTTCATCGTCTCAAGATTAAGAAACCTGAAGCACAGACAGCCCAAAATCGGGCGTCCGAATGCATCGTAAATGATGAAAATGTTGGCAAAAGCGATGACAGAATATGCACGAGGAAAATCTACAGAAACTACGGCAATGGTCTTTAATTAAAGGCCTAGAACTCCAATATGTAGGAACTGACATGTGGCAAGACTGGCTTGGGCACCGTTCTGATTCAATTCAGCTCTACCGTTTAGCTTAGCTCTGGCTTTCGTCAATGTATCCTAGAGTCGATGTCATTGGAGTTTACATAAGAGACGTGGCTGGCCTCTCCGGAGTCTTCCAGCGGAGACTCTAAATGCTCAGCCTTGGGGATTCTTGATCCCGCGCAGTCGGTAAGAGTGCCAGCGATCGAAGGGTGGAGTCTACCTTTTGGCAATGATCAAGCGAATTGCCAACTAATGTGCATGAAACAAGATGAGGCATGAACATTCAGGCCACAATACTGTCGCTAGATCCCCACGGGGCTTAGCAAACTACGGCAGCCGGATATGATCAATCCGGTTGGAGAATGTTGTATATGGCTTAAGCCTAGCGTAGTCTTAAAGTTAAGACTAGTGAAGCCCATTATTGCACTGGCCAAATATACGATTAAACGGAGAATTGTGATGATGTGTGGCGTACTTGTGGCTCTCCTACTTATGTAACGTTCTCATGACCGATGGCGAAGAAAGATCTGCAGTATCCTCATTGTCGGTAAATCCTCAGTGTCGGTAAACAACAAGTCACGTATGTACCTGTCACTTTAGAATCTGTTTAATCCATATCAATAGTGAAGTACCGGATGTATCAAATGTCGGTAATTCCGTATTTAAAAAATTCTCCGCACATGCTAAGTGTGTTTCCTGGGCTTGTGGCTATGTGCATAGTGAAAAGTAAGTTGCCTGCCAAGTATCCAGAGGACTACTATCTGGATTGCACTATAGTTAACTTGTTCTCAAAAGATTGCCTGATTTATATAAACCCTCAAATTGTTTTGGCGCCATAGCTCTGCATCTTCCGACTCACTCAAAAGATACCTTGGTATTTCTCCAAGGAAAATGCTGTAGATTTGTCGATACCAGCTGTCATGGCGCTTGGTGTTTTGCCCAAGGTCATCTCAAGGAAAGCCAATAGCAGATATGGCTTTAGTGACAAGACAACTAAAATACACATGACGACATTGAAGCAAGAGTTGAGCGATTGGCTAGAAGAGACATCACATCCGCCATAGACTGGCATAAGGCGTTCCAATAAATGAAAGGTGATTGGTTCACTTTTTAAATGTTTATCAACGATACACTACAGGCTTTGTTACAGCAGCCTGACTGTATGGCACATAAGGCTATATATTTCCTGCGACACAAAGTCGGTCAATTGTCTCGTGTATCTGTTGAGCGGAACTAGCGCGATGCTGCTAGCATAGAGTGATGATATTAGAACACAAGACCCCGGATAAATTAGGAAGCGCTTTAGCTTCGTAATTTTTTGCAACCTCATCCTCCTTAAACTCGTGAAATGGTACGTTTACCAGTGAATATAAAGTACAATATGGGGCCAAGAGTAAATAAGTCTTCGTTCAAGCTTGGAGGCTTGTTTGGGCGCCACTCCGGAACGGGGGCTCGGTACCGGGATCCGGGGCAGACTGAGGCACAGGAGCCTTCTATCTATGAACCGCTGAAGTCATCAATCTTCAAATTGAGTGGTGCGTTCAACAGGAAGTTATGTGGGCCACCATCACTGTGAAGAATGTCGAATGCATGGAGGAGTTGCAGGCCTTCGGCCCTCTATCGAGCCCACTGGAGCTGCAGAGGTCGTGAAGCATCGTCATAATGGCTTTAGGTGTACTGCTTCAGCGTGTCATGTGGCATGTACTCCATTATCGTTGTATGTTCCATAGAGTCCCAATTTCGAATATTCACTAGGCGAGGGTGTTCGCCTAACATCTGATAGATTCTAGCCTCGGTGGTTAGGTCTTGGATGTAATATATTCCGGGATTGTTCCATGGTGTCTTGATAATACTATTAGTAGTTGCGGGAATCGTTTAGTACTGGTTGCCAGCATAAATGCTTTGCGAGATATAGAAAGTTGATAGTGGTTAGTGAAATGGAATGGGTACTTGGTCGTCTATGCGATCTGTGGTCATGCCTTGTTAGTTCCCAGCAACGAACTATGATTTGTATGCGTCTCTGGTGGGAATACTGCCAACGCGTACTCACTCGTCTCACGCGTATGCCGTGCTTACACCGATGAGCTGAGAATTTAGCACCAATTTCGGAACTGCCTCAACTCGCATTAAAACAGTGGCAAGGTGAGCTCTCTACTACCTAACATCTGCAGCACATAGTGTGGATTACATGTAAATAAAGTGCTTCTTAGATATACTTTATTCTGTCACTTGAACTTTGTGCGGTTGTTTGGGGGTTAGATATGCAGCCACTCCCCCTCTTGTAAAAGAAGCGACAGACACATTATTCAATTATGTATGATCTTGAACGTTTCAGCGACTACTCTCAAATTTGATTCTCCGAAACTGTCTTCCTCGAGTAAGTTCATTCACCCAGCGGTGAGCGCTAACGCCGGGTTCGTGTTCCATCTGACCCTCAAAATCTCTCTTCCTACCTTGTCCAACTAAACTGCGCTAAGCAACTAAGCAGCGAGAATTCTTCCACTTCTTCAACTCAATTCAATTTGCGAGGTTGAGTAAACTTGCGTCTAGTCCAACACGTTCTCTTCTACAATGGAAGACGAAACGCGTATGAGCTGGCTTAGTGGCCGGCCGCAGCGAGTTCTCAACTTGCGCCGGCCTGCAGAACTCTCTTCAACAAATATGGAGTATTACGCGCAATGGAGCGTCATGGACGACCAGATCATGTTGACTTTACCGTCGGCGAATAGCGTTACATCTCCATCTCTGATATTTATAGCCGACATTAACGCCAGTTTGGGAACAGAAGACGACGCAGTCGAGTTTAAACGGATCGTGGAGTTACCATACCATGCCACAAGCTCAAAGCTACTAGGCAACCAAGCGGGGTTTGTCACTGCAGAATTCAGAAAAGGGTGAATACATATAACCATTAACGTCAAGAACAGTCTATGAAGAATATCTTACTGAGACGATATTTAGCGAGAGTAAATTAATACTACGCACTCACGCCCCGATTGGCAGCGTCAGCAAAGAAAAGATATTGTCTGCAGAGGCTACCGATGGACAGATTGCCCTTCACGGTTCATCTGTAGCCATCTGCGTATACGATGGTTCAGAAGACCCGTCCAAGCGTTGGAATTGCCTTGGCAAATCAAATCAGATTGCAATCTGGGATACCGAATCCGGAAACCTGACAAGAATAGACATACCTCAAGATGAGCGCGCGCCTCAGTGTGTAAGCAATTCCAAGATGTCGCTTCCCACCACAGTTACTTACTGTCTCCAAAGCACCGGGGAAATTTTCAATTTGCTACACCTTCGTATATTGCTCTCGGTGGCCACCTTGATCCATCGCATGACAGACCATATTCTCTTCTTAGATCAATCCCAATAACACCCTCAGAGCAGAACAAGGGCCGATTGTTCCATCAACATGAGAACTTCGAGTATGGAAATAACCATGATGCAATAGCAATTCCAGGAAGCTCTGCCCACAATGATGTTGTTGTTCATCATCACCAGCACGGGAGTCGCTTCACAGTTGCAGACGTGGGTTTACTCACTGGCGAAATCCCGGTAAGTTAAACTACTTTGCTCAAAGGGTGCGTTATAGCTCACAACAATGCGCAGTCCGAGGCGCAACAGACGCCCGGGTATTTCATGGACAAGAATCTTTTCAAAGACCTCTTTCATGTGTTTTCTGACAAGGTCAACGCACGAACGCTGTACGGCGAGTTATTCGATCGACTCCCAAGCCTAGTCGGGAACAAACTACTCGTGCGGGAACACATCGAGGAATATGAACACGATGAAGACAACTACCATGGATATCACGCTCCGCACACTTCATTTGGAACGTTTCAAGCTCTCTACCTCTACGATTTTGATCAAGGTCGGTGTAAAGCTCTGCGCCAACTTTCACCTGGCTCCGAACGCCAGGATCTCGAGACACGTCTAAAAGAGCGAAACCCTGACGCCAGTGTCGTTGTGATGTCTCGCATGTTTTACACCTCTATTGAAGAGGAAGAGGATACGGAAAAAGATACGTCTCCAGAGTGGAAAGCGCACATGAGAGAAGTATGGGAGACGAAATGGGCACGGGAAAAGGGAGAGGCCAAGTTTCCAACCCTCGAGTTTGATGATCCTCCAGAAGGTTGTGACGATCCTCGCATGTTATACACGCGCAGCATGATTTGTCTTCCGAAAATAAGGGACGGCGAAGCTTTTGCGATGACGACTTCGGCGATAATAGAGCTCCCCACGTCCAAGGCAGACGGATACGTGCACTACTTTGGCGCCGAGTAAATAACTAATAATTTCTCATATTCAACTAATCAACTTTTCCTATGAATGATTCTTTTAAAGAGTGCCCTCAGACCGTGTCCTGGCCGTATAATTTCCTAATTCTTCCGTGCTTAGAATGAACCAAGTCACGGCGGCAAAAGTCTGCCTGCCAATGCCACGAATGATTCTTCGAGTAAGTGACCTCCGACCCTAAATTTTGCCATACACGAACTACTGTGACTTCATAAGAGGCCTGATAGAAAAATCCGTCTCGCAAAAGTCGCATGAATGATGAACCTCACATCCGAGACGGAAAGCATAGGCCTGGATATTTAACAACATCGAGTGTGAATAACCCGAAGGATCCCAAATTTGATGTTGACATATGCGGAACTCTCCTATAGATTGGCGAGAGACATTTCCGATGTCTTTAGTGAATGTCCAGACCGAATGAATGAGAAATCGCCCGTTGATGATCTTTGGGAAGACATGTAGTCTTCCTTTAATCTTATCTGACATGCCGCCTTCATGTGGGCGAATTGGTGCTGAGAACGGCTTCATTATATTGTCGAGATACAATTGATCTGACTTCTTCAATCGAGATACACTGTTTTTGTTCTCGATCTGCAATCGGGAATACTTCAAGGCGAATGGGATATGTCCATAGTAGGCCTTATATACACCCTGCGTATAGTAATCGCTCCGTTTTTGACAAGGAAGATGACATGGTGCCTCTTGGTTCATTGGAAGACCAATTTCTCTTCTGTGATGGAGTTTACTGCATCTATGGCATGCCCAGACTTTGGGTCGACTGCGGGCGAGAGCAAATAGATACTCCAAGCGCTGATGCTGGTTGATGTCGGCGGATAAATGAAGGTTGTCGCTACTCTTTTGGGCTTTGTTGTAATTCAGGATAAGGCAGCGTAATGCATAACAAGTTTGAGAGAGGATTATTTGCTGATACTGTGGAAGATGCGTAAAGATCAAAATAAGAATCTCTCTAGGGAGATTAAGGATATGGCAGGACTGATTCTGCTTAGGTCTAGTATGGCGGATTTTGAGACCGCGCAATAGCCGGGCGAGAGACATGGCGGTGATTTTGGTGTTACTGATGACTTCAAAGGTGTACGGGGCAGAATAGAAATGGGAGGCAGTTCGTGTTTATATAAGAATCCCTTTGGGTAAACTTAACAACGGCAACGAACTATAAAATGAGTTTCGGGAAATGCCATTTTCCCTTGAGAGACTCTCAGTGGCTTGTCCGCTTGGCAAGTTTGCAAACTTGAAGCTACCTAGTAGCCATATCACCAGATACTACAAGTATATAGATATAGTAAGGCAAACTAGAAGAAAGTAACGATAGTAGAAAACAGTCAAGGGATCTACTTGTAGACTATTTCGTAGCCAGGTTGAACCCTGTCGTGTTGCATCCGGAGAGGGAAATGGAGGTACCTTCACTTATCAAATGAAAGGCTGTCCCTCGCATGCTATTATGAAACTTAAATTCCGTGTATAAAGAATATTCTCTGGGTTTTGAGGATATTTTGTCTTTTTCATCTGCTTTTCAGCATATAGGTAACCAACGATAACGTAAAGTTCAGCTATAATGTATTTCTGTAAGTCTCTCTACCGTTTTACGCTTTATACTTTAAATAATTTATAGTTACGCCCCTTCAAACCTTGCCTTTGCCTGTAAACCAGCCTTTGTTAGCCTATGATACTATATGATTATACCCTTGTCTTTATGGGTGACTGTCAACGACTGCGTCTCATCGAAACCAGTCTGTATAGGGTCACGATGTATGGCAATAACGGCACCCCCTGGGGATCCAGACAACCGTTTTCAATGCTAGATGACCTGTATTAGATTATTCATAGCAGGATTAATAAATTTTCCCGTGCATATGCCCATCTACTACGAATTGAGACGGCCTGTTGCAACTCATCCACCGCTGCATTTGTACGTGTGGGAGTCCAATGCCAAAAATTGCCCAAAAAGGAAGTCTGCAGTCATCGTTCTAGTCAAGGATCAAAGTATCCCCGACCCCGTGATCCAAAACGACCCCCTGTCCATCATGTCAATTCCACGCCAGAGAATTGCATCAAATAATATGGCGACGCGATCCGCCCTGTAGACTTGCCTAGCATTTCCAGACGATTACAGGCATTCGCATTTCGACTTTGGGTGACGCTCAACACGGTATCCGACGAATCATGCTGCAGAAAAGACTCGACTAAATCATTGCGATCGCGGCGGCAGATCCATCATGTTCACTTTCTGCCCGCTCCAGGGCGCTCTCTCGGAGTCGCTCGCGTCGCAATCGCTCTTGGAGCTCGATGGAGGGATCAAAGTGCTTGTTGATCTGGGATGGGACGAGTCGTTTAGCAGCGATAAGCTCGAGGAGCTAGAAAAGTAGGCGCGGGCGCTCCATTCGGGGATTCCTCTCACAAGAGGCGGGACCAATCGAAACACAGTCAATTGAGCAAGAAGAGCTGACATGAAGCTTCTAGACAGGTTCCCACCCTCTCGCTGATCCTCCTCACACATGCCACGGTGTCGCATCTTGCCGCATATGCCCACTGCTGCAAGAACATAGCTCTCTTCACACGCATCCCCGTCTATGCGACTCGGCCCGTCATTGATCTCGGCCGAACGCTCACTCAAGACCTCTACTCTTCTACTCCCGCGGCCGCACGACGATTCGCCAGAGCTCGCTCTCCGAGACGACATATGCATACTCACAAACCGTCACGACAGCTCAGAATCTGCTTCTGCAGTCCCCTACACCCGAAGAAATTGCTCGATACTTTTCTCTCATCCAGCCGCTCAAATACTCACAACCCCATCAACCTCTATCCTCGCCGTTTTCTCCTCCGCTAAATGGACTAACCATTACCGCGTACAACTCTGGCCACACCCTTGGTGGTACGATATGGCACATCCAGCACGGGCTGGAATCTATTGTTTATGCAGTCGACTGGAATCAGGCCCGTGAGAATGTATTTGCTGGAGCAGCTTGGCTTGGTGGTGCCGGAGGTGGAGGTGCAGAAGTCATTGAGCAGCTGCGCAAACCTACAGCTCTGATTTGCAGCTCTCGCGGTGCAGATAAGAACGCACAGGCCGGCGGTCGTGCGAAGCGAGACGAACAGTTGATCGAAATGATCAAAACGTGTGTCAGTCGAGGCGGCACGGTTCTCATTCCCGTAGACTCAAGCGCCAGAGTCTTGGAGATCTCCTACCTCCTCGAGTATGCCTGGAGGACTGATGCTGCAAACAAGGACGGCGTTCTTAAGTATTCAAAGCTATACCTAGCAGGCCGAAATGTGTCGAGCACTATGAGATATGCACGGAGCATGCTAGAGTGGATGGACAACAATATTGTCCAGGAGTTTGAAGCCTTTGCAGAAGGGCAGCGGAAGGTTAATGGTGGTAGTGAGAAGAAGGAGGGAGCTCCGTTTGATTTCAAATACCTGCGACTACTGGAACGAAAAGCTCAAATTACAAAGCTTCTGAGTCAAAATATTGAGAATGGGGAAACACAGGGACGTGTGATCCTCGCCAGTGATGTTAGCATGGATTGGGGATTATCTAAGGATTTGGTAAAGGGTCTGGCCAAGGACTCTCGAAATCTGGTCATCTTAACAGAGCGACCCAACTTAGCCAAGGATGATGCTCCCTCCATTTCCAGGACATTGTGGGAATGGTGGAGAGAAAGAAGAGATGGCACTTCTACGGAGCAGGCCAGCAGCGGAGATAGCCTGGAGATGGTCTACAGCGGCGGTCGTGAATTAGAAGTTCGTGAAGCTCGCCGTGAAGTTCTAGAAGGAGACGATCTTGCCATCTATCAGCAATGGTTAGCAACTCAGAGACAGCTACAGGCAACTCAGCAGGCCGGTGGAGCAGGTGCGCTGGAAGTATCTGCTGATGTCGTTGATGATGCATCATCCGAATCATCATCTGACTCCGAAGACGAAGGTGAACAACAGGGTAAGGCTCTTAATGTGTCTGCTACAATGGGCCAGGCAGGGCGTAAGGACGTGGTTCTCAAAGATGAGGACCTTGGTATCAATATTTTGATCAAGAAAAAGACTGTCTTCGATTTCGACACACGTGGTAAAAGGGGCAGAGAACGCTCGTTCCCCATGGCCATCAGAAGAAAGAGGAACGACGACTTTGGCGAGCTGATTCGCCCAGAAGATTATCTACGAGCAGAAGAAAAGGAAGACGATGCAGTTGACAATGCCCAAATCGCTGCAGAAGACGACAAGCTTGGCAAGAAGCGCAAGTGGGATGATGTCGCTAAGCAGGCAGCTGGTGCCAACAAACGCCCCAACACGAACCGAGCAGTCGCAGCAGATGATGCTGATGCCATGGACCTAGCCGATGGGGCTGCCGCAGACGAATTGGACTCGGTCGAGGATACCGAGCCGGAGGAACCTAACGGCCCATGCAAGTTGGTGTACACGTCAGAAACAGTGACAGTTAACCTACGGATTGCCATGATAGACTTTAGCGGACTGCACGACAAGCGAAGTCTAAATATGTTGATCCCCCTGATCCAGCCACGAAAACTGATCCTCGTGGGAGGCACTCGAGAAGAGACTACATCTCTCGCGGCAGATTGTCGAGCCGCCCTCGCATCTGACGGAGACCGCTCCGTCGATGTGTTTACACCGGAAGTCGGCACGTGGGTGGACGCCAGCATGGACACAAACGCCTGGGTCGTGAAGCTCGCCGATCCTCTGGTGAAGAAGCTCAAATGGCAGAACGTCCGGGGTCTCGGCATCGTCACCATCACAGGCCAACTTCTCGCTTCGGCCCTGGCCCAGGAAGCAGACGGGCAGACGCACGACGACGTCGCCAACAAGAGGCAAAAGACGGAACCATCAACATCCACCGCCGTCGCGCTCACCAACGCAGCCGACACGGCTTCGATGCCCACTCTAGACGTCCTGCCCGTGAACCTCATCTCGGCTGCTCGATCAGCAGCCCAGTCCCTCCACGTCGGCGACCTGCGACTTGCGGATCTACGTCGCGCAATGCAGGGAGCAGGCCACTCAGCTGAATTCCGTGGCGAGGGTACACTTGTCGTCGACGGCTCAGTGGCAGTCCGCAAGACGGCCGAAGGACGTATCGACGTGGAGAGCGTGGGCCTGCCGCTCGGCGGCAAGAGGAGCACGCTATACGAGGTGAAGAGGGCGATTTACGATAATCTGGCCGTCGTGGCTGGTGCCTAAGAGGGGAGAGAGGAAGTAAGGAAAACTTTGATTGGGATACTCTTTTTTTTTAACCAGAGGTAGACTTCGGGAACATAATGTGTACAGACTACTTTCGGGGCTACATGATTGGGAAAGGGGGCACATGTATGATTATTTTATAGCCTTCGATCAATATGAGATGAATGCCACCATTTTATCCTTCCCATTTAAAGGTATTGAAGTGCTATGGATTCACGTTATAAACCAGCAGAGCATCCCCTATGAGGTCAGCTTTATAATCTGCGCTCATTAAACCAACTTACATCTGTAATCAAGCGTCAAGTCACAGTAGCAACATAAATTGAGAGAGAAATTGTTGGAATTGTCCCGCTGCCTAGCCAGAAACTATCTGCTCACTACCTATCGTACTCGTACCCAGCATCTAAAGATACGTATATCCCAGACGCCGGAATGAGTGTTCAGTTAGTCCGAAAGCCATCACAGTCCCCATCAGCTAAAGCGCTCACAATCCCTCTCTCAAAAATTATTTTTTGGGTTTTTCAGTGGTTTTTTATCCATTTTCCTCACCTCCACCCGCCGAGTGCTCCGAAATTTGTCAATAATCGTCCAAGCTTGTGCCTCAAAGCAATCGTTGTCAAGTAATGGACGGATAGACTCGTCAAAGCGTGAGCTGACAAGATACCGAACACTCGGTCCACCAAAACCAGCCTTCCAAAGCTACCCTTGTTTCTTCCTAGGACGGCACTTCAAATGTGCTTGGAAGGTTGACTTCCTCCAAACCTTCGTCATCAAGGTCCTGTTCGTCCAACGTGATGAATCGTCAAAAAAGGTATCATAGCCGCCTCAGGGATGCACCTGACCGATCCTTTCAACAGAAAATCGCAACTGCTCTCCTCCCAAACTGCAAGGAGCCAGCACAAAGATGCTGAGGAAAAAACCAGGTACGCCGTGATGCATGCCTCCTCCGCTCCCTGCGTCTAACTACGCCAATTCCACAGCACCAAACCCTTCCCGCTGCCACATTCCTTGGGAAATGGTATTCGCCTCGCTCCATGTCACAAAGTTCCTAGATCTCCAGCCCGCCTGCTCCCTTCTTTCATTCGTCAACGCTATCAATCATGCAAAGAACAAGAAGAGAAAATGACTTCCAGAGCCGATGGCAGAATGTATAATGTTGACAAAAGAGCGCCGCTCAAAAACAGAAAAGAAAGAAAGCCCAAGAGGATATAAACGGTGAGCTCGCTTTTTGTTGCAAAGCATAGCGTCTCTCTTTTTCTTCCCCCTTCTGGAAATTGTTCATGCGCTTTGTGGGGGGAGAAGGGGGAAAAGCTCGAATCAGGAACCACCCTCCCAATGAACATGGAGTGCTCAGAGCCTCATCAGCAATCAAGTCCGGTTCGCCGTTCCGCTCGTGCGCCAATACTCGTGCGGATAATGTACAATCCAACAATGAAAAACTTTGCCCCAAAGCCTTACAGAAAATCATGTTGAAATCAGAAAAGAAGGTAATAAATAAGAAAATGATAGGAAAAAATCAGCACCTGCGACCACCATCCACCTACATCCACTTGAAAGATAAGGGGGGAAAGTAGGTTAAGATTGGGGTTCTCGCGGTGGCTGGCCGCGACCTCGACCGTTGCCGCCGCTGCCACCACCACGGCCACGGTATCCACGGCCACGGCCACCTCGGCCTCGTCCTCCATTGAACTGCGAGTTGATATTCTGCTGGCCGTTTTGAGTTTGCCAGTTTCCTTGAGCGGGCAGATGGTGGGTTTGTTGGACCAGAGGCTGAGCAGGGAATGACTGCTGCTGAGGCAGAGCACCCTTGGGAAGGTTCGAGATGGGGCGAGGAATGGATTCGGGGTTTTCGTAAACGTAAAGACTCTTGTCGATGCTCGCAGGAATGGGTTGGATTTCTGTGCCAAGATCCCGTTCAATGTTATAGAGGTTGAAACGGTCGTCCCAGTTGATCAGATTAATAGCCAGGCCGAGGTGACCGAATCGACCAGATCGACCAATTCGATGAAGGTAGGTTTCGGCGTTCTTAGGAAAGTCAAAGTTGATGACGACATTGACAGCCTGGATGTCAATGCCTCGGGTGAGAAGATCTGAGCAAACCAAGTTTCGGCAGACGCCGTTGCGGAAATCGTGGAAGACGCGGTTACGGGCTTGCTGCTGCATTCTAGCGTGGCTGTAGAAGCAGGAATAGCCAAGTTCGGTGATTTTCTTAGCCAGAAGCTCAACACGGTTGGTTGAGTTGCAGAAGATGATGGATTGGTTGATTTGCAGCTTGGAGAAGAGGGTGTTCAAGCAGTGGACTTTCTGCTTCTCTTCGACAAAGGCGTAGTACTGAGTGATACCACGTAGGGTGAGTTCGTCCATGAGGTTGATTTCGTAGGGGCTGGTCATATTTTTGTCGGAAAAGTCCTTGACAGAGAGGGGGAAGGTGGCGGAGAAGAGCATGACCTGTCGGTCCTTGGGGTGGAATTGGAGCAGCTGTTCGATGACGGGGGTGAACTCAATGGAGAGAAGCTTGTCGGCTTCGTCCATGATGAACATGGGACACTCGCTGAGGTCCGCGACATTCTTTCCTGCAAGATCGAGGATTCTGCCCGGAGTGCCGACCACAATATGGACGGGCTCCTGTAGACGGATGATGTCGTCTCGCAGACCAGTACCACCGGTTGTTACCATGACATTGATGCCGAGGTGCTTACCCAACGTCTTGCATACTTGTGATGTTTGCATGGCCAGTTCGCGTGTGGGGACGAGGATAAGACATTGAATCTTTGAGACTTTGGGGTTAATGCGTTCCAGAGCAGGGATGACGAAGGCTGCAGTCTTTCCAGTGCCGTTCTTGGCTCGGGCCAGGATGTCCCGGCCAGTTAATGCAACGGGGATGGCTTCTTCTTGGATTGGAGAGGGCTTTTCAAAGCCAGCTTCAAAGATTCCCATGAGCAAGTCTCGCTTTAGCGCAAAGTTCTCAAACTCGAGACCCTTTGTTTTTGTGACATCCTGTCATCCAACAAGAAAAAAGCAGCACAGCATCAGCCATCAATCGTATCAAGATTAGCTTTCAGGCACAAGAGAAGAACAAACCTCTGTCTGTTGTCTGGTGTCCTTGGCGGGGATGTTCAGGGTCTGCTTCCAGTCTTCAGGTCGTGGAGGAACGCCATCGCTAGTTACCAATGTAGAGTTAGCAAACGGATCAACCCCCTCTGCGCTCGGCGAGACGAAGTTCCCTGTCTCTCTGAACAGGACAAAAGGCGCAATTCTAACCTTAACTGAGTGTTCTGCAACTGATCTGCTAATTGGCTGGCCATGCTTGGCTGATTCTAGACCTCGCGTCCACGAGGTGAAGTCTTTTTTTTATTTTATTTGCTGGTCGTGCGAGGGGTGATTCGACGGACCGCTGCAAAGGAGAAAAAGCCCTGCAAGCGGAGAGTTGGGTTTGCTCTTTTCGATCTCGAGCCCGGGGGGTGCTAAGTCGAGGAAGTCGGAACCTGTTCTTTGAACAATGGTACGACTTTTGGGTAGCAGCGGAGAAGGAGGGAGAGAGGGCAGTTCAGTGATGAAGGAGCCCGGGCGGTTGACGGTGAGTATCGACAGTGTGATGGTCGTCTATGAATTATTGTGGCACGAGGGCCTAGGATCGCATGGAAATGGTATGGAAAAATTCGGGAGATGGGAAGAGAGAATTGGCGAGAGAGGCTCGGGACCAGAGGCAAAAGGCAGATGAAGCAAGTACTAGGTAGTTATCAGAGGAGGCCGGTTTGGTGTGAGTCACGTGCCGGCGGGGCTGCCTGAATGGCTTCAGCCGTTGGGCGTTACAATAGACGCTGAACAAAGAAAATGCTCACAATTGGGGGGGTTCAGGTTCACCGCTATGGAAGAAGTGCAAAAGCTATACAGAGCACTAGATGCACGGCTAGGGCCGGAATCAGTAATACAAACAGTTGGGAGGTGGTGGGATTAAAGTGTTGCAAGCACAGCACAACGATATCGGCAGTTGTGTGGTTCCGCGTCTATCCCTGAGCAGCTGCATCTTACCCCAGACAACAAGGGCAGAGGTGCCTTAGTGCCTCACTGCTAAGCAGTATAAAGAAGAGCCATTGTGGAGTTTTGTATAAGAAGAGAGCAATTCAACCGTTACATAACAGCCCATGCGAGTGCAGTGCAGTGCAACCAAGGGCCACTCCATCTTGAACTAAGCGCTACCTAGTATCCATCATATACAAGGGTGGCTTATCTTGACAGGTGCCTCAGTATAAAGCCTCAGTTTTTGAGTTACCACAGTAGGTATCCATGAATTATGGGCCAAACTCTACCTACGCCAGAGAATGTCCCGCCATGAGTCACAGATTTAAGGTAAAATATAAAGTAAAATTTCACTGTTGCTTTAAATTCAGTCATTCAATCTATGATATAATAACTAAGGTAGACACCCACGAGCCATTCCCTGTTACAAAGGGGCCCTTGAAAAGAGACAAACCACAAAAAAATATCCCCAACACTTGGGAACATGTATTCGTACAAGTCATATACACGGTTGACTCCCAGCAATTCCATCCGAATCCCACATTCCCATCAAGAACATGGAGCAAAATATTATAATTCTTTTCCCCTGTCTGTATCCCCCTTACAGCTTCATGCCCATAGCCTTGGCAACTCTCAGAGATTGCCTCATGCTGAGATCAAGCATAATCTCCTCAGAGCCACCAGGAATGGCATACGCACGAACATCACGGTACAGGCGCTCGACCTTTCCGCCCTGCCCACCACGAGAGTACGACAGGCCTCCAAAGATCTGACTGGCCTCGCGAGCGCAGAACTCAAAGGTAATGGTCGACTGGGCCTTGAGACTGGCAATGGGACCACCGAGGCGCAGCATGGCCTCGGTCTCGCCCATCTTCTCGCACTGATAGACGAGGCTTTCCAGCCAGCTGTACGAGGCCTCGATCTGGCGCGCCATGTGCGCCAGCTTCATGCGGATGACGGGGTGCTCAATGAGTTTCTTGCCAAAGGTGCGGCGCTTGTTGGCGTATTTGACGGACTCTTCGTAGCAGACACGGGCGAAGCGCAGAGACTGGATGACGATGCCCATACGCTCGTGGTTGAAGTTGGTCATGATGACTATACGTTGTTGTCAGCCAGATCGGTCATTTAAAATACTCAAGAATTCATGGTTAAAAGAGCTTCTTACCTCGGAATCCCTGGTTCTGCTTGCCAAGCAGGTTCTCAACAGGAACCTTTACGTCCTCAAAGGTAATGTACGTGGTACCAGAAGACCACACACCCTGGCAATCCATACGACGCGTAGTCACGCCAGGACCACGCTCAATCAGCAGAAGCGAGACACCATTCATGCCAGGGCCGCCAGTTCTCACAGCAGTAGTGAAGTAGTCGGCCCAGATACCATTGGTGATCCACTTCTTCTCGCCGTTGACGATGAAGTGCTTGCCGTCCTCGCTCAGCTTAGCCTCGCAAGTGAGATTGGCCACGTCGGAGCCGGCATCGGGCTCTGTGATGGCCAAGCAGATGCGCTTGTCGCCGCTGAGGATGCCAGGCGCGATGCGGTCCTTGAGGGCCTTGGATCCGAACTTGAACAGAGGGGGGCCGCCGATGCCGAAGCCGCCAATGACGTTCCAGACGAAACCGCCAGAGCCGGTCCGTGACAGCTCGTCGGTCAAGATCATCTCGTGGAAGAGATCCCACTGCTCGGGAGCGACCGACTTGATGCCCGAAGGCACATACTCGGTCGGGTACTTGACACCCAGGAGACCGGCCAGGTAACCTCGGCGACCCATCTCCTTGTAAATCTCCTCGGGCACGCGTTTCGCCTCGTCCCACTCCGTCACGTAAGGCTCAATGTCGCTCTCGATCCATTGGCGAAGCTCAGCACGCAGCGCCGCATGCGACTCGTTGAAGTAAGGAGAGTGGTAGTTCTGGTACCAGCTGGGATCCGCAAAGGGAATCTGGTCGCCAAACGCCTCCAAAGGTTCGGACTCCTCCTCGCTGCTACTTGACGCCTTGACGACGGCCTTGGGAGCAGGGGCGGGAGCTGGCTTGGGCTCCTCCTTGGGCTCTTCCTTGGGCTTGGTGTCGAGGGAGCCGACCTGGAGCTTGGCCTTGTACTTCTTCAGGATGCCCTCATTGTGGTACTTCCAGAACTGCTTGGAGGCGTCCTTGCCGGCGACACGCTGCAGGATCTTCTTGCCGCCTGTCATTCAATCCAATGGTTAGACGCCATCATCAGGCAGGACGGGAGAAACAAAAAGGGCGGGAAATGCGCACCAGGATGGTCGTCTTGGAACGTGGTCAAATCATAGACGTCACCGTCAATGGTGATGTACAAGCTATCAGGCTTGTTATGCGACGCAACGTCGCCAGCTGTGAAGATTTTGGCCATGGCGAGGATATAATAAAAATTAATACTATCAACGGTACACAAAGCAGAATAAGAAGTCAAAAAAGACGAATGAAGAGAGCCCTCCGTCGTCCCCGTTCCCGGTATTTAACAGAACCCCCAAAATCCCCATCGGCATTCCCTCAATCACATGCTTGGCCAACTGGCAGCGCGTGGTCTCCAAATCGCACCAACCAGCGGCCCCCCAATCGCGCTGCATTGCTTTTTCAGCTTGGCCCTCCGAGGCCACTAGGCCAGAGACATCTGCTTTCTCCCCCAAAGCAGCAGCCCAGACGCTGACACTCCGGATTTCTCCCCCACAAAAGGAACCACATGCCACTCCACAGATCCTGGTGTCCCGGTCCCTTGAAATCCTACATACCTAAGCTGCTAAGCCAAGAAAAACAGGGCACCGTCTTGAATCCGTTTTCCTCGCATCTTTTGCCGGCCTAGTATCTATTCTAGTGAGGTTCAATGGCACATAGACTATCGTACATAACTGTACCGAGCATGTGCCAGCCAACGCCCTCCAAAAAGCCACCCCCGGCATGTGAAAGGACGCGCTGATGTCATGCCCCCCGACGCTGCCGCGGACCAACCCCAAAACCACGTTTCTGACACCTCCAAAAAGATGCCGAGGCACATGTCAAAACCCCAGTCCGTCCATCCTAATGCGCCCCGTCATAGTCCATTTCGTACCTGTCTTTTGATCCAAGCCAGTCAGGAGCCTGGTATTTTGCGTCCGGAAGCAATCTCATGCTTTTTTACTTGCCCCGAATCCCCAACGTATTTCCCCATGTCGGACTTTTCCCCCCACGCACCAAATGTGGTTCGAGAGCCGTTCGAGAATGAAGCGTGCGTCTGCATCCGGGGGATGAGACATTGACGGAGATGGTTTCCCGAGAGGTGGGCTTACCTAGGTAAATGCAAATGATTCAGGTAGTCTCCCCTATTATCCAAGTCCGCTATTCACAGACATGCTACATCGTGGATCACAAGGCCGAACGAGGCTTGCCACCTTGCTCAAAGCAGCTTTCGAGTGCAAGTTCCCTTGGAATTCACCACCAACACATACAAGAGAGCAGATATAGCAACATAGCATCGCATGACTTTAATTTTCTTTGCTTTTTTTCCTTCTGTTGTTTCAATCAAAGCTCATCTGCTCTGTAAAGCAGCCCTTGGTCTTACTTGATACCAAATATAATAGCGTAATATTCTCCCCTACACGCCGAGAACTCCATGCTTCTGCACTCCTTAAAGCAAGCCAAGCCATGAAAATGTCCCTACCCTTGGGTTCCGGTGCCAATGCCACGCGTCCAATGCTTCCATCTGTACTTGAAGATGGTTCCAATGCAGCAAATTTTATTCCGTCCCGCCTCACTTTTTCGATTTCCCTGTTCACGCTGAATCATGCACCGCCACGAGGCTTTGCTTTGGCCGCAGCTTTGTCCTTCTTTTCTTGCTTCAGTTTCTTCTTCTTCTCTTCATTTTTCTCATCCAGCTTGCGCTTGTGCGCAGCCTTTTCCGCGTCCGACTTGGGGACCGGCTTGAAAAATCCCTCCAGACGTGCCTGCTGTGAACTCTTCATATTCTTCTCGAGTCGAGCGCCTCCACTACGAACACGATCCTCGGAGAATCCCTTCTCAGTGACAAGGAATTGAACCAGCCCGTCAATGTCAGGCTTGTCCCACTTGAAATCACAGAGGGGGTCGTCTGCCGGACGCACGTCTGGATTGAAGAAGAGCTCCCGTGCGTCCTTGTACGGCCAGTCCTCAGGCAGAGTATACTTCTTCTTGGGGTCTTTTTCGATGGCCTCGACAACCTTCTCCAAGGATCCATGCTCTCGGATAAGCTTCAGAGCCGTCGTAGGTCCGACCTTGGGAACTGGGTCGAGATAATCACAGCCCAGCAGAATGCAGAGATCAACGAACTAGAGGAAGACAATGTTAGAAGCCGCCCAATCGTAGAGTATCCATCGAGCTGCATACCTGGTCTCGCTCCATGTTTAAACCCTCCAAAACCTTGTCCAGGTGAATCTCCTGGATAGGCTCCTTTCTCTGCTCACTGAAAGTAAGATGACGCAACAAAATCGGTGTGTTAAAGCACAATGTGTCCATGTCCTCACTCGCAGCGGCATACACCTTGCCAGCTCTTGCCAGCACTGCACACTGCGCCTCGGCTTCGGTCGGCGCAACAATGTATGGAATGCCCATGAGCTTAAGCAATCGCTGGCACTCGGCATTGTGTTCTCTCGTTACTCGAACCGTCCGCCTAGAAAATTTCTCAATATCCTCCGCGGTTCCCGTTTCTTTGGCCTCTTCGAGACCTTCCGTGGCCTCCTGCTTGCGTTGGAATCGCTTGGCCAGCTCGCCAGACTTGAGCTTGGGCGGTGCGCCGTCGAAGACGTAGAGAGGCTTGATTCCATTGTCGACCATGCGCAGCGTGCGGTAGAACATGCCCATCAGATGAGATGTGGTTTCGCCACTGTCGTTCATGAGCTGCTGGCCATCGGATCGAACTGCAATCAAAAAGCTGTAGATACTCATGGAGGCGTCCTAGATAGATAGATGCAGCTGATTAGAAATGATGCCCGTTTGCGATAGAAGCTTCAACAGGTCGCTGACATACAATGGCAACTTTGCGCCCAAACTGATTCTTGATTTCCCCTTCTTTGATGGCCTCCGGAGCCTCCTCCTTGACAATAGAGAACAGCTGCTTGATACCCATGATTGCGGCCGGGTGGTAACGGTGCCAAAGCTAATTCGTAGTCGAGTACTGAAAGAAAGAGAGAAAGAAACGAAGGAAAGCAATTGAAACCCTAATACGAGGTTCTTCTGACTCTCAACCGACCGACAGGTATTTTAAAGCCTTCCTTTGGCAGTCGTGCGGTTGCCTGAATAAATGGAGAAGACGAGGTCGGTTCACAGCAGGTGAGGAACGCGCTGAAGAAAGTGAATGACGCGCCCTTTCGCGAAATCGATAGCTGGGATGTTAAGTGGTTTCCACTTTTTCCGAGCCAGCGCGTCACTTTGCTGTCCTTTTCCAAGATCCAAAGCAACACTCAATTTTGTAGTGTTAGGCAATAAAGGAAGCAATTATAAGAAACAGAAGAAAAAAAGCTGCAGCAAAGGTTATCCGATTACGTATGTTGGGACAGCATTGTGTTACATAAGGTCTGAAGGCATTGCATGTAAATCTAAATATTTCATTATCATATGCCATTCTTCTCGGGTCCATTTCCACGTTCAAACTCTAAATAACTGAAATTAATTCCATAACTGAAATTAAAGTGGTTGCAAAAGATAAAAACAGCACATGCACATACATATACCTATTCTAATGCACATATAACAGGCACTTAGTTACTATCAAAATGTCTCGACGGTCACCACCCCCTAACCAAGGCAGCACGCCCCCCGCCATCTTCAACAGCCAGCAGTCCCCAAGGAACCGTCAGCCTTGAGCGGACAGCAGATAGCAGGACATCACTCAGGTCAGGAAAGCAAATGGTCATTTGATAAATCCCTTCCTCTCCCTCCCGTGTAGATGCCATCGAGTGAAATGTTTGATCTACCGCTCGGAATACAGAGCTGTCAAGGATGAGTCTCGCCTTGCGCTCCACCTTGCCGTGCGGAAAGTAGGATTGCTCTGTTGAGGAGCACCCGTTCAGTCACATATAGGGGAAATATGCGTGGACACATGCGCGGCACAGAATTTGGAAGACCTCAAACCGAGTCGAGAGTAAAAGTCAGGGGCTAGGCACAATCTTGTATGCCTCTCGGGCTCCTAAATATCCTATTAGTTCGGGGGTTATCGTACACTGCGTCATCCTGGCGCATTTTCATAAATGTCATTTGACAATGCCGCTGGTATTCCTGTTCTCATCAGTCACCTGAAAATGTCTAAATAAAATCAGTCCTCCTCGAAAAACACCTTCTTCCTCCCGCTGCCTCTGTAATCTTCCATGTTGTTTAGGGCTTGATCAATCTCCATGATATCGAGCATTTCCGCCTCCACATCTCGAGTAGTGAAATCAGCGGTGACGTCTGCCGCTGCGCTCAAGGTGTCGGTGAATCCAAAGCCAGCACGCGCCCGAGTTGTCGGAGTTGGCGCATCATCCGACCTATCGCTGACTCCGTTTCCATTCCCGTTTCCGTTTCCATCAAGCTCATCTCTGGCAGACGGCTTCTGCCTCAGCGTTCCGGGCTTCACCGTACTCAGGTTGAACGACAGGCCTGCCGATCTGTCTTGCTTCCCGTGAACAATGATGGCCTCCTTGTCACTCCTCGAGAACAGACGTTTCCTGTGGCTGGCGACAACGGCGCCGATCTTTCTTCCAGGGCCGTCTTCTCCCTCTCGCACAATGACTATCCTCGACTCTCCTTGAATCAAGACGTCCACTGGGAGACCGCCATCATCAGGAATGTCTTCATCATTCTTTGACGAGTCTGGGATCAGACCAACTCCACAGCATCTCTCTCCCAAAAGTCCTGTAGAGAGGTCAACCAGCTTCAGCATTCTGGTAGGCTGAGCACCACTGAACAAATTAACTCCACCGCCAGATCCTCTTCGAAGTTGTGAATCCCAGAATCTTAAAACACCCGGAATGACGCAGACATTTTCTAAGCTTCCTATCCATAGAGCCAGACTTTCGTCTTGGAGTGCCTTGCCGGGAGTGTAAGGAAGTCCAATAGACTTTACACCGCCGCGGACCGCGAATAGACGATCAACACTTGCGGCAGTGGTGCTCGTCAGGGATGCGGCCGCTTGCTTGCGGGTATGTGGTGTCATGGGTGCAAATTCACCGGCATGCTTCTCCTTTTGCTGTGTCGCAATGGTGCGAAGAGAGCCAGTTCCTTCGACGTATCCCGAGACACTAAAAGCAGTCAATGCAGCCCCCTGAACACCCGACTTCAGCTTGCTTGACAAAGCAGCTCCCGATTGCAGCGGTTTCACTCCTTCAATATCCCAGATACCCCACATGCCATCCGCCAATAAAGCAAAGACTGCTCGGCCATGTGCTATCCATGCAGCATCCAGTATCGGTTTTCGTGAGGAAGATGTTTTGGTAAATGGCTGATATAACGAGAGCAGCCACGAGCCTTGGGTGGGGAAGGGGCCTCGGGCATCTGGGTCGGAGGGCAGCGAAGATTGCGCAAAGTCATATATCCTTACAGCATGTGGCGACGACACCGCAAGGAGCTGGGATGTGTTTGTCGGGTTGAATGAGATGCTCGTCAGGGGAGCAGGTAAGAATTCGCTTTGGAAGGGCTCCACGGGCCGCTGGGAGGGTGACCTGTCGTCCAGTGCAAGATCCCACAGATGTAAAACACCCGACGCCTGCCTTGAGAAGGCGGCCACCACTGCCCTAAGCGGCTTCTTTGATGAATCAATAGACTTTGGGGCAACCAAGGTGATGGCCAATCCCTCGCTGTGTTTTGTTTGGCCACCAAGAAGAGTCAGCGACTCACCCCAGGAACCAGAGCCAGCTTTTCCAGCCAAGAGGTCCGCCCTCAACTCCGGCCGCGCCTTACTTTCGGGCGATGGTGGAGTGAGAGGTAGTGTGACAAGATAGACATCGTTTGTGGCGCAAGAAACCGCAAATACCATCCTTTCAGCCAAAATCGGCTCGCCATTGGAGCCCGCCTCGGCTGACGAGCAGGGCACCAGAGGCATCACAGCAACCTTCAATACAGCGGTTCCAAATGCCAGGTCCAGTGTCTGAACAATCTCAGGGTAAGGTGTCTTTTCAACGGCATCTTCGAATTCAGGCTTGTCGACATAGCCTTGGGCAGCTTGTGACTTGGCTGGCGGCTCATCGTCGTCCGAATCGATAATCATGACAGCATCATCAGTGGCTCCGTTTCTCTGTTCCTTCTGGTTTGTCTGTGATGGCGCTGCTTCCTTGGAAGCTTTGAATCGTCGGCCGCCTCGCCAAACCAAGGTCACACCGTTGTCGTGTCCGTAGATTAGAATGGTAGCTCCTTGAGGAGATTGTATGGGGTATGTTTGGACATCGTTTACGCGGCGCGATAGATTGTATCTGAAGTCCCGCCATTAGCTCCTTACTGAATAGAGAAGCAAGCATTCAAACTTGCAAACTCACGTAAACTGGGTATTCTGCGCCGTGCGACGGATTCTGGGTGTGGTTGTTGGGGCCATGGCGAAAAGATATGGTAGCTGCTACACACCCTAAGGTGGGAGCAGTAATTTGCAAAGCTCAAGTCGTTGCCGCTCAACAATTCTGGTGCATTATTCGTGGCTGAAGGATGAATTGGCGGAATTTCAACACATGTAGTTTCAGGCGTTTTGTATGGGGAACTTTTCTTGACGCGACTTGCCAACAGCAAGCTGAAGCTCAGGAAAATTCATGTCACGTGATATGCTGGACTTCGATGGCTGGCGACTAACTGTTTCGTGGAGGGGGCACCTTTTTACCTTGGACCATTCGCTACCTATGTCTGTTAAGATTCTTGTATTATTAGATGACTGATTACATGTATTGCTGATAAGTGTAGGTAGTGAATCAACATGTAGAATAATTTCAATGGACTTGCATAGAATGGGGGCCTCGTGAGAAAGTATACACCTCGTCGACCGACACCTCGAGTCCACAAACATCTCCAGATAAACGTCCATCTGTAATAGCCAACATATTCAGTTAATCTCAACAAAAATCTAGCAGTGACGATATTAAAAGACGAATAAATCAATACAGAAAGGGTCCATTTCCTCAGAAGTTTACTAATAACGCTTTTTCCATCAATGCCAGGAAACAGACCGATGAACACCACTCATCAAAGAGACCAGAGTTGAGATCTGTATCAACACCGTCACCAACAGACTGAATCGTAAGCTGCGAATAGCCTATATAAAATGCATCATAATAAAAAGATATAGTACAACTAGGGAACAACAATGCGCCAACAGACTTAATGATTACCACAACGCCAGCATAGCAGAAAACTCAGAGTCCCGGAGATGTCCTCAAATTCACAGATATCCAGCAACATGAAAGGAAAATGACGAAAGACATCGTTTTCACTGGAAAGTGGTCTTCCCTCGTTCTCTTTTCGAACAAAGGAAATCAATAGCACTCGCAATCTGGATGTAGATCTTTTTTTCTGTTTTGTTTTTGACATGACGTGCTTGGTTACTATGCGCAATCCCTACATACACAATTCCGCCCAAGATCCATCGCCCACGTCCGAAAAGAAATAGGAAGTAAACAACACAGGTAGCAACCATATTTTATCTTCTTCTAGCCCCGTGTCTCTCACACCCGCACGCGCCCCCTGGCCTTTATCCCTTTCATACATACACCCGAAGCGTGGATCGTGCCAACAGCTCGGTCAATGCCTTTTCCCCACGCCAACAGGTTTATACACAGGAGGTTCCTGGAAATGGGAATTGCAAATAAAAAAAATGAAAAAATAACACGCCAGGCTGAATACACAAAGCGTGTCAGTCAGATAGCCTTGCGGCACCCTTTTGTTTCGTAAAAGGGTTGTGAAGATGAGGAGCCAATGCCGCTGCATTCCTCGCTCTCTAATCGCCAAAATTAAATTGTAAGGTTCAATCGGACACGTAAGGAGTGGACGGCGTAGGGAAGCCGAGGTATGATGCTGAAGATGGCCAAACTCATTCATTTCCCTCCGTATCAAAAAGTCTATCCCTACGCCAGAAATAAGAGAGAAAAAAGAAAAGAAGTCAAAACGCCGCTCGGCCATCTGGCCCGGGAGTCAACCAAATGGACATGAGCTACCATCCCGATAACGCCGTAAATGCCCATGATTGAAGGAGATGTTTGTAAGTTGAGTATAGGCAAATTCGCTTGTCGTTAAGTGGATATATGGCCATTTGCTCATGCGTTGGTGACCTAGAAGACGGTTAGCTAATTAGATCAAGATTCTTATAAACGAGCCACTAGCGACACAACTACATACCCTCAAGATGCGGCGAGAGTAATCCTCATTATCCGCAATACTGCCGTCACTAAGCCTGCGGTGGGCCATGATGGGGTCGAGACGGGAGTCGGTCATGGAAATGCTACCGCTGGTGGACGGCGGCTTGGAGCCGTTAATGAAGGCATTGACGGCGGCATTCCGGCGATGCTCCTCTTCGATTTCGGCATTCCGTCTCCGCCTCATGGTAAAGAAGGCAGCTCCGAGAAGACCACCCAGGACGACAACACCAACGACAGTGCCGGCAGCGATGCCGGCAACGTTGGTCTTCTTCTTGTTATCAGTCGGTGCATCTGTAGGGGTGGCTTCCGCAGACTGGCTGGCAGGGCCCGAAGGAGATGCTGCGGACGAGGACTTCTGAGAGTCAGACGATGTCGTGGAAGTAGAAGATGATGAAGAAGAAGATGATGATGACGAGGGGGGCTCGTAGTAAGGAGGGTTGATGTTGACACCGGTGTTGAAAACGGAAAAAATCCTGGATGTCCAATTTGACCACAAGCCTCCTGGGGATAGGCTGGGCAAGGGAAAGCGCATTTGGTATCTCCGACCTGATCGCCATCGGGAGGATAGGCGAATCCGCAGAAACATTCATCGCCTTGCAGGGCGGCAACAGGGAATTTATTTGTTGAGCAATAACCGGTGCATGATCCGGATGAAACTTTCGTGCTCACGACGGCGGTGGCTTGCGTCATATTACCCTTGGAGCTCCAGCAGCCCTGTGATCGAACGGCATTTGGCACAGGCGGTGCTGATGGCAACTGGAGGTTGCCTCGAATGACATGAGTAATATCGTGAGATCCTCTCACGGCGGTTCCGGCAAGCGCCGTGTACACCTGGGCTGCGACCACGAAGGCGCCGGAAACAAGTGTTGACGATTTCATATTGATATAGCGAGCGTATGAAGGAGAAAAAAAGGCGTTGAAGAAATCGTCGATTCGAGTGAAAACAAAAGAGGCCTACAAAGTCGAGGCTGTGGCTTGAACGTTGGCTTGAAACAAGCAAAGAAAATGAACGATTAAATATCAAGCTGGCTCCGCCGGGGAGTTTTGTCAATGAACGAAGAAAAGAGACGAGACGAGCTTTTCGGCAAGAGAAACGAGTTGTTCGATGAGGCGTCGCTGTTGCCTTTGCTGGGCGATTCTGCGTACTCTAAGAAGTGAGGTTTTGGTCTAAAATTCGATGGGCCTGCTTCGGTTGCGAATAGCGGCGAGCGAGGCCTAGATTGCTGAACGAGGGACTCGACAGACGCCGGTCTGATGGAAAGTGAGCTTTTCTCAAGATGCCAGAGCAAAGGCCGACAGCATCTGATTTCTTGGACCCGATGGGCTTTGAGAAACGCTGTAGGGAATCGGTGTCGTCGGAAGAAGGAGGGACTGGAACGAGCGTCCTGAAGGCGTGACTTGTTTTGTTGAAAGGGAGAGGAGACGAGAAGGAGAAACGACAGATTTGGGGGGCGGTCGACAGGCAGGACGGGGGGTGGATGGGCAAAGGCAGCAAGAGAGCAAAGGTACGTACTGTACTGCCGGATCAGGGAGCTGGGATTAAGCCAGTTGGTGTGGTTAAGGGGAAATTAGTGTGCTGGCTGGTGCGGGTGTGGCCAATGAAGGAAGCTGCTTGGTGCTAATGCAGGTCGCTGCACGCCGTCAGGTACCGGGTTGGGATACGAAGAGCTGCAGTGACGGCGAGGTACCGGTGCGCGTACGTGTACTTGTACATGCTCGTCACGCCGGTACTTTGCTTGGATGGATGGCACGCATGAGCTCTGTGTGTATTGATATTGATATTGATCCGTGGATGCCTTTGTTCAACTGACCACGAACAGCTAGTATTCGACAATATCATGGCAGCAAGCTAATACTCTCCTACAGGTAGCGACATCCAGCAATGTATCCAATATTGTCGCCTTCAATCCATTCATCGATATGGAGGTAAAACTACAGACTGCTGCTAAAATGTAGGGGGGAAGATCGAAAGCATGGATGACAGCAGCTCCAGGCGAGGTACCCGTACCTATTTCTTGCAGGTACTGCCACCGCCAGCGCTGCCGTGCACGGTACATGTCGTCCATGCGAGTACCGCTGGGTACATGCATCAAAAACAGCTGGCTGTGATGTTCGTTCCTGGACCGCCAGCCCCCTGGCTAAAAGTCTTGTGCTTGGCTGTCAACCCCTGTCCGTTTGCATCGCCCAGCCAATCCCAGCCGCCATGCTGGAATGCAGCAGGCCTATTGGGCTGGCCAGCGCGTCCACACCCGCCCGCTAGGCCTCTCCCAGGCTAGGCTTGCAAGGCCCGAACCTGTCGCGGTGGCGCCCAAGGACGCAGCGCAGGTACTGCCAGAGGGAGGGAAAAAACTTCAGGAACTGCTGCGCTACTGGCTGGGGAACAAGGGGACGCGTGGAGCTCCAGGGCGCTCGAGGTAGCGGATACGGGGGCTGTGTCTGCGCTTTGTTAATCCTCGGCGCCAAAACGTGCGCACGAGCCCTAACTGCGTCCCTGAATTGAGCAAGCTATCGGTGTCGCGAATACATTCCCAAGCTCCTGCAGACAGCGTCCGAGTGGCGTTCCGTCCCATTTCCCAACTCCACCTCAATCAAAAGCTCGTCCACTCAATGCGACCCTCCATCAGACATTCCAATAATAACGATCACGGGCCCGAGCATCGCATCGCACCGCATCGTAACAGTGCCTGTACCTGTTACCAAGCTCGTCCGTCGTGCCTAAACCTTCCGGGTTTGTAGCCGCGCTCGAGTGTGATCCGGAAGACACGGCCATGACGCTGTGTCATGTCCAGACGCGACGCAGAGCGAATGAGGAAATGGCGGCCCGTTATCGCGCACAGCCCGGCCTCTCCAACGGCCGCTTGGTCTCGACAGGGATTTGCCTGGATGCAAGGTTGATATTAAAGGCACAGAGTCGGCTGCTGATGCGTCGTCGTGCGACCAAGGCCACAAATTCGCGTTCCGCCTAGCGAAAAGGGAACTGGCAGAGTCCCGTTGGCTCCATAATAACAGGAGAGCAGTGTGTTTCATGTCGTGTATTATTTTATCCACGTCACACAAAGGCCATAATCCTCGTTGATCCCGGCGTGTGCAAGCCTGCATAACTCGGCGAGTACATGTGACAAGTGCCACTTGGTTCATCCTGCCGCAGCCACGTCGGAATTGGCGTCGTGATGGTCGCAAAGCTGAGACAGAGTGACCCTCCTTTGTGCCAACTTGCGACGACGATGTGTTCCTTGGCCGCTTCATGTCATCGTCTATCCGTGCCTGATTTGCAGAATCCCGCTGCACATCACCGTGGCGAGGTGGCGATCGAGATGTTTGTCCCGAATGATTGGAGGCCGATGCTTCATCCTCTGCTCCAGCGTCCAACACGTGTCTGTCTCCGCTAGTACGAGGAGTCTGGAGTATTATCAAAGAGTCAATGCCCTGTTCCCTGTTTTGCGCGTTCTTTTTTTTTTGTCTTCCTTTTTCTTCCTTGTTCTCCGGTCTCCTTACTCATCGTCTTCTCGAACGATCTGGACTTTCGCATTTGTGCCGGGAAATCCTCCTTTGCTAACAGAAAGCAGAGCTGCGGGTCCTCTATCCCCAGGTTGGCACGGCCACAAGGATCCTGTCCACGGCATTTTGCTCGATGAAGCCACAATCTCACCTCTCACCGCATTCTGGTTTGTGCCGTGCATAGGCAATTAGAACTGATACGGAGTGTCTGTACCATACACGTACGTCTCAGATGGAGAGTGCTAAGATAAGTGGTGACACTTGTAGCTTGAATCAATGCAACAGAAAAACCTGTTTTCTGCGCCCCATACAGCGCAAGTTTAACATGTACCTACGCGGGAACTCTCAAAGACGAACTTGAGCGATTAATAGTAGCAGATGGTTGTGAATAAGCTGCCGGGGCTTTGTTCTCCGGCAGAATGCCTCGGGGACTTTTACGCGTGGCATCACAACTCGCGTGTTCCGAGCGCCACCCATTTGCCTCATCATCAAAGACATCAATGCTTACATGGACCATCATGTGTCCAGGTAGGGCTTGCCCTTCAGCTCGGTGTCCGGGCGGCGTCCTAAACCGATGACAGCTACGGGGTCGACTAGGTAGTTGGCAAGATGTGATGCCGTCCGAGGCTCGTACTAGCACAAGTAGTACTGCTTTGTAGTGCCGATGTTTCCCAGCCCATGGGAATACTCCATTTTCCGTGATAAATCCCGGGCGTTCCGTGAATTGTTGACATCTGCCATCGGTGAAGGATGGAGCCTTGGCCATTGCCCGGGCAAACTCGGCAGCTCCTGGCCTGAGCCGTTCTCGCATTGGCCACCTGGAGAGTCAATGTTTCTTTCACGTAAATACAAAGGCGTTCGGCGTTCTATGCACTCCGTGCGGATTTGTTGAAGTACATATGTTGGATAGCTCTAAAACCACCACAACTCCTTTTCTGCGGATAGAATCCTCGTACGTACTTTGCAAGATATCACTAAGACGGGCTAAACAGGGAGGTGGCTTAAATCTCAGGGACTCTGTCATTACCAGTAAACGGAGAGCAATTTACTACAGTACGTACCCGAAGAAGTAGATGGCATTACAAGTTACGCTGCCTTATATATCTGAGAGTGGCCACCCGTTTAAAGCCAATCATGATATTCGCAGAGTCCATACAAATTGAGTCTTAGGACTATATAGGCAAGATGCCTAACTCAAATCTCCAATATACAGAAGAAACTTCATGATATAAGAGAGAAATTTACAGCATGATCCACGTGGCATAAACCGATCCGCAACTCGGGTTGAGCCAGAGCCAAGTGGTACTAGTTTAAACAGCTCCTTCTCAAGACGCTCGGCGCTGTGATTAGTATTCATCTACAACATGTATATTGCTTCTTTAATTTTGAACAGGATGCTATTATTCCATTACAGGACTACAATGACTCTCATTCTTGAAACTCTGCTGAGTGTACTACTCACATAGATGTCCCCAGACAGTCTTAAGAGAGCATCGTCGGTAAGTCGGACGGCCCAAGCTATTAGAATATGACATTTCTACTTGTATATGGTGGAATAGTAATATGATAGCTAGCTCCAGCTGCCATACTATCGCTTCTAGAACGCATACCGACGACCCTTGCTCTCACAGTGGTACTAATTGGTGAGGTCTTTGACATGTATATATTTCTAAGGCAACTCGTTAATAAACAGGTGATTGTTACTTAAACAAACAGCGGAGGTGGCGTAATTATATTGGATCCTCTGGTATAATACATCTATTGACACAAGCAATGTTATAGGCTAGAATTGAGCGAGGCTTTGTTGATAGCACGCCAAGCATTGCGCATATCGATCTCGATCCGCGCTCGCCTGGGCAGGACTTACATCACTCTGGCGGAATATAAGTACTTGTATGCTAATATGATTTACTCGACGCCTGTCATATTTGAGTCCGCACGGAAGATCGAATAAACTCGCACCCATTCTGAAATGGAGAATAGTCGTTCCTACGAGTACTACAATAGGTACTGGCGAGCAACTCCCATATACATCAGCAATGCGAAATATAATGATTCAAGCTCCCGGTTAGATATTGAACAGATGCTGCCGCATTTTAGGTATTCAAGACAGAGTATGTGAAAATAATATTGCCCAATCACCATACACGCTTAGTCCATTGCCATGAAAGAGGCCGCCAATCACGATGAAGCCATACAGACATCAAGTAAAGCTATGAGCTTTTTCAACCTCATCTGATACTTCAATTCTACTTTCTAGGTTAGGCTTTTGATGATGCACGCATGCACAAATGACTAACGACATTTGCAGAAACAAAAATGTCTTGCTTGATTCTGCCGTTACTGCATGGTGCGGTGAGCACAGTTTTGCCACATTCGTAACCCTTGCCATATACTTGCGAGCCTCACTCATACGTCTGAAACACCAAATACGTAGCAAACGCGCTCACGGCAGTGTTCCTTTACGCCCTTAATGCCACATATCGGATTTGATCTATTGAGATTCACGGATGTACATGTGCACGTAGGTACTAGAGCCACTGTGAACAATAGGTGATGCTTTGCTTCGACTGCGCACCTACTAGGTACCTGGGATCTATTGTTTGGCGCCTTGGTGAGTCATTACGCAGGTACTGGATGCAAGGGACAAGAATCCGAGTACGAAATTATTTGACCGCCACAGGTAGTACCTGTACCAATAGCCAGAGCCTTTGTGGTAGCACGAACTCGATTTCCAATTCCGTCCAGGCACTTACTCATTCGCAGGGCGCTTTACACTTTGTAGTCGAAACTCACTAAGGTACTGGAGATAGGGACATGTACCCGATGGAGACGACTTCTGATACAGTTTCGACGCAAAGTCAACGCAGGATTCATAGCGCCGTCAAATGCCATGCCTCAGACGTCCGTGAGTGGCAGGATCCTTGACCCGTCCCGATTGGGACCAAGTAGCATAACATGAGAAGCAATACTGCACAAGCCTGAGACGCTGGTAAAAGGTACCTAATATCGTAACTCCGTAGCATTGGCAGTAATACCTTCAATCTTGCGTTGAAGCTAGCGTGGCCTGAGGCAGCGACCACCGTTTGTTGATCTCGGTTGCCCCATCAGCCAGTTAGGCTCGGCCCTGGACAAAGTTGGGGTAAAGCCTATGTACCTCCACCAGCCTTTTAAGGTGCAAGGGAACTTCCGCGGCCGTCTGGTAGCGCCCTTGCAGGGAGCTTGTGCGTCATCGGGTCGTCAGCACAGGCACCAATAGGCGCGGCCAGCACGCAAACGGTGGCACGAGGCCAGAAGCCCGCCCTGTTTTGATTACCCCAAGTCCAGTGACCTCTCGATTATCGCAGCCACCAATGCTACCTTGGTACCTGGAGCACGCTGGCCAGCTGGTCCAGTACTAAGCTGCCTGCCACCCTCTTATCTAATGCCCGCTACTGCCACTGCCACTACAAAGGCAGCTTCGTCATCCTTTCTCTCCTCCGGCAGCAATCAATCTTTCATCCATCCTCCATCCATCCCATCCCATCTTCCAAACCACATCATCAATCTCTAAGCGTCGCCCAATATGAAGAGCGCCTTGATTGCCGCCGCGGCGCTTGTTGGCTCCGCCCAAGCTGGCGTCCACAAGATGAAGCTGCAGAAGGTTTCCCTCGAGCAGCAGCTGGTACGACAGGCCCAACTCGCAGTGAACGAACTGGCCCAAGCACGAGCATGAGCACTGACTGACATTTCGCTTTTCATTAGGAGGGTTCAACCATCGAGTCCCAGGTCCAGCAGCTCGGCCAGAAGTACATGGGCATCCGCCCTACTAGCCGTGCCGATGTCATGTTCAATGACAAGGTGCCCAAGGTCCAGGGCGGTCACCCAGTGCCCGTCACCAACTTCATGAATGCCCAATGTAAGTCAACCTGCACACCGCGACAAATTTCCCCAAAAAGAGTCTGCGTTTACTAATTCGCGTCGGCTAGACTTCTCCGAGATTACCATCGGTACTCCCCCTCAAACCTTCAAGGTGGTCCTTGACACTGGAAGCTCCAACCTTTGGGTTCCCTCCCAGTCGTGCAACAGCATTGCCTGCTTCCTGCACTCCACGTACGATTCGTCCTCCTCAAAGACGTACAAGCAGAATGGGTCCGACTTTGAGATCCACTACGGATCAGGCAGCTTGACTGGCTTCATCTCCAATGATGTCGTCACCATCGGTGACCTCAAGATTGAGAAGCAGGACTTTGCCGAGGCTACCAGCGAGCCCGGCCTTGCCTTTGCTTTCGGCCGCTTCGATGGCATTCTTGGCCTTGGTTACGATACCATTTCCGTGAATGGCATTGTCCCCCCCTTCTACCAGATGGTCAAGCAGAAGCTTATTGACGAGCCCGTCTTTGCTTTCTACTTGGGAAGCAGCGACGAGGGTTCCGAGGCCGTCTTCGGTGGTGTCGATGAATCTCACTACGAGGGAAAGATTGAGTACATTCCTCTCCGCCGCAAGGCCTACTGGGAGGTGGACCTCGATGCCATTTCTTTCGGTGACGAGGAAGCTGAGCTTGAGAACACCGGTGCCATCCTCGACACCGGTACTTCTCTCAACGTTCTTCCCTCTGACCTTGCCGAGCTCCTCAATGCCCAGATCGGTGCCAAGAAGGGCTTCGGCGGCCAGTACACTGTCGACTGCTCCAAGCGTGATTCCCTTCCCGACATCGGCTTCACCCTGGCTGGTTCCAAGTACAGCCTGCCTGCTACCGACTACATCATTGAGATGCAAGGTAACTGCATTTCTTCCTTCCAGGGCATGGATTTTCCCGCGCCCGTGGGTCCTCTTGTTATTCTTGGCGATGCTTTCTTGCGCCGCTACTACTCTGTCTACGACCTCGGCAAGAACGCCGTCGGTCTTGCCAAGGCCAAATAAATCAACAGGACGTGCTGGAATTGGGTGTATCTAAGATGAGCACTGCTTGTGTGTTGGCAGAAGCCAGTTTTGGTTATTTTGGGCAGCTTTGAGTGCAGCAATACAGTATTGCGGGGAGTATGGATCAAGACTGCAACGTCATTTATGTAATATAATGGATACTATTAGCTCCAGTTTGCTGTTACACTTTAATCCGATGCCATTAAACTCTCGCATGATGCTACTCTTTGAGTGACAGGTGAATGTTGATTTCATATTGAAGGGTGTTGTGAGCGGTTGTGCGTATGCACGCTATTCATTGCGGGATGTCTTGTAGGGTATTGTCTTGAGAACAGCCAGGCAGATCTACTGCTACCGAGTCTGTATACGTAAGAACTCCCTGCTAGGAGTAGTAGTAATCAAGATGCAAGATCCTATGCATCACTAGCACCATACTAAATAAGTAGCTTGGTTGGTACTGTACAGCAGAGTAGAGTCCGCATGGGATCCATTACCCTGCATTACTGCCGAACATTGACAATTTTGATCATCGAGACGTTAAAAGGCATGCGGCTGGGCTGGTGTGGTAAGGCCGGGAAACGGGAGCCATGAGGTAAACTAGAACAATCTTGGGCTAAACAGACACCTTGTGCGAGCAGGCTAGATAGCCCTGAGGTATGCGCTCTCCATGAACAGAGGACCAATGTCTGTTGAATATTTCATCCAATACCTTTTTGGTGCTTTGCCCCTACTGACGCATGCAACTTATCTAGGCGGGCTTTTAGCAAGTGCCCATGTATTGATGTCACCGTTCATTCATCCATTCAATAACGAGACAATGCATGTAAGAGACTAAATAGTTCCATGCATTAGGAAGCAGTAACACCTACTAACCTATCAAGATATTGATGGCTTTGTATGTACACACGAGCAGCAATAAATCGGTTTCACAATGAAATCACAATGGCTGCCATCTCTCCATAGGGTAGCTCTGATTCTCTCTTTCAGCGGAGCCGCAGCGGGTCAGCGGCCATCACACAGCACTGGAGAGCATCACAAGAGGGGCGCGACGCTTGCTTGGGGGGAATTCGAGGAAATCACGTGCAGGCAATTTTAGACTTTTCCCTCGAGAGAGTTAGCGTGATCCTGGCCCAGGGAAGTACTTGGCGATCCAGGACACATTCTTCCTCAGCAAGGCTCAACAACGGCAATCCATCGTGCAGCCGCCTAGAAATTCGCGGAAATTTGCTCACCATCGACTCCGGCTGCCTGTCGTGGCGATTTGCAGGCGCGGCGTTTGATTGCACTGCGTCTGGTGGATGCAGACGCTCTACCCGGGTCTTGATGAAAAGGTTTTGGAGTCGCACCAGCACCAGTCAGCCCTCTACAACCGCGTATCGCGACGGGGCGCGGCCAGCACCACGACGACGCACACGAGGCATCCAGCCAAAATGGCGCAGCCCACGCCCGACGATGCGAATGGCGTCTCGCTCCCCGACAGCCCTGCCAGCGGGCAGCTTGTTGCGTCGGGCAAGCGAAAGCGCGACAATGGCGACGACACCGGCGACGGCATGGATGTCGACGTAGACAAGGTTCTTGACGACGGCCAGGACGACAAGCAGAGCGAGAAGACGACGCCGGAGCCGCACGAGGACAAGGCAAAAACAGGGAGCTTGTCAAGGTCTTCTTTGAGGCTCTGCGAAGGTACGGATTGCACCCATTACTCACCACTGCCTGCAAACAGCCACCCAGTTTTCAAGTCAAAGTCATCCAAGGCTGACCATCGGCATCAGTTTCGACATCAGCCCCTCCATCCTCGACCGCCCGCTACCGGCGCCAGAGCCGGCTTCTCAAGATGAACCCCAGGCAAAGCGCCAGAAATCGGTCGAGCCGCCCATCAAACAGACCATTGCCGACAAGGTGACGGCTGACGCTTACGTCTCCCTCGATGCCATCGCAGCGGACATATCCTCCGCCGTTCAATCATCGTTGTCTGAAATGGACTCGTCCTCTTCGAACCCTGGTGCGAGAGCTATGACTATCAAGAGGGCGGCGCAGATCAACGAATTTTGGGAGAGAGCCTCGGACCTCGTCCGCCGCGAGAAAGCATATCCGAAAACGCGACAGGAGCCTGCAAACGGAGAGGCCGAGTCGCATACTGCCTCGGAGAAGAGCGAAATGGTTTTGTCGCTTGTTGGCTATGCGCCTCAAGAAAGGCGCTTGTTTTCTAGCTTACCGCTGTCTAAAGATGTCGACTTGTCCGACGTTAACCTCCCGCCGGGCGTGTCCATCACCCGAGTTGTTCCCTCTAATCCTCAGGACCGGACGCAAACTCTCGGCGAGCTGTTTGCTCCGCCGCGTCCTCTCCCGCCTCTTCAGCCGCCAAAGCAACCGAAAACACAGGCCAAGGGAAATCGTTTGGATTTCTATCATCCCCACTTGACCGACAGCTCCCGGTATCGGGGCAATTCGTACTTCAACACAAAACTGTCCACCGGATACTATCTAGACTATAGCCAGGCGACGCCTTCGTGGCAGACAAAGACGAAGCAGCATGAACGTGCGCAAAGCCTTGCCGGTCGAAAACCCTCACTTTCCGAGCTAGAAATGTCAGAGATGGAAACTCTTTTCCGAGGGGCCTTTTCCACATTTGCACCGTGCAAGGATGATGCCGCTGCAGTAGTGCCGTCCAGCGTTGCCAGCCGAATTTGGTGGCAGCGCAGCGGCAAGCAGAGCTTCCAGAGAATGATTGAGGTAGAATACTATGGTGACCTCCAAGACGCAGAACCCGTCGATGAAATCCAGTCAATGGAGGTGGACGAATCAGCGGTGCAAGACGCAATTGACAACTGGGATGAGACAGTCATTGATCCCTCCCTAGAAGACATCATGGGATCCAAGCACGACGAGCAGGACAAGGAGGCCGACGAAATCCTTGAAGAGGTCAGCGATTTAATCGAGACTCTAGCCTCTTACCAGCGCATCCGCAACCTGACGCTGCCCAACTCACAAAACCGCCAGTCCAGCGACCCTATCAATGGGGATATGCTGGCCAATGCCGGGCCTCAGCCTTCGGAAGAAGAGCATGCTACTTACTACATGCTCAAGGCTCAATTGGCACTCATCATCAAGACGCTTCCACCCTACGCAGTGGCCAAGCTTAACGGCGACCAGCTAGACGATCTCCTCATCAGCACCAAGATCATGGTCCACACCGACCAATACAAGGGCACGATGGATGAAGACGAGGCGAGCGCGCAAGCCCGACTCAAAGCGCAACAGCAGGCTGCCCAAGCGGCGCAAGCCAATGTCAGACCTCCACAGCAACGTACGCCCAGTATTTCCGCCGTTCCGTATCCCAACCAGTATGCGGCGGCGGCGGCGAACCAATATGTCACGCCGAATCGGGCTGCACCCCCTCCGCCTCCTCAGTATTACCGCCCTACACCGGCCCCCAACTACCAGCAGCCTCGCAACCTGGGGCCGCCTGCTCCTCACCAGCAAAGGCCACAGCCGAACCAGTATACCCGTACCAATGGCTATCCTAATCAGTATGCCACCCAACTTGCCAAAGCCCAAACCCCATACGGCCATCAAAGCTTGCCGCAACAGTATGCGACCCAGCAGAGACCAAATTATGGACAGATGCCACAGCAAGGCACCCCGAATGCTAGATACACCTTCCAGCCAAACTACCAGCATCAGCCAGCCTCGCCAGTGCCCCCAAACTACGGCGCCTACACTAATAGTCCGGGTGCGATCCCAGCCAGGACCATGTCACCTCAGGTGGGAAACCGGCAAACATTCAGCCCATCGCCTGTCGTGCCGCAGAACCAGGGATATTCGGCTCCAGCCCCAACCATGGCCAGCCAGATGAACAGGTTTCCAAGCGGCTCGAGCCAGACCGGGACCCACACCCAGAGTCCCGGCTTGACTGGATACCATACCGTCATCCCTGAGGCTCAGCAACAGCGGATACTGGACCAGGCCAAGGCTCGCGTGGCAGCCCAAGAGAGATCGGCCATGTTCACTGACAGGCTGTCGCAAGGTGGCGTCCCGTCGGGCCTCGCAGGCATGGGAGTTGATGCTAGTCGGCTCGCGGCCATTCGGGCGACCGTGGCTAACCAGAACAAACCACAGACGCCCCCACCTCCAAAGGCCGGAGTGAACGGTAATTCAGGAACGGGACATGTGCCTTACAAGGTGACTCCTGTGCCTGTGCCCGTCATTCCTACTTTGCAGCGCAAACCGACTTCATAATTTTAGGTAAAAAGTCATGAAATGAAACGTCTCGGATATGGAAGGGCAATTACGCTTTGTGACTGGCAACACCTTTGGCGTTGTTGAACGGCGTTAAGAGGGCTAGGGTTCGTATAAAGGAGTTTTCGGCAAAAGAACTTGAAGAGAATGATGGCACGCTTTCGAAGACGATAATGCAAAGGGCAATCTCCCAGACCTTGGAGGAATGTGGGGTGTTGATACGGGAGACATGGGCTTGACTATTTTTAATACCTTTTTTTTGTCCTCTTCTTTTATTCCTTTTTCTACGGGACGTGATGAGATGGCGGCGGTGGGGGAAACAAAGAGGCAGCCCGTGAGGGAGATGCTGTTTATGAGGCTGGAGGAACCTTGAAAAATCGTCATGTAGACTTGGGCACTTATGATATGAGACTTGAGTGCAAGGTCATGCATGGTTGCGCATAGCTCCATGAAGCCCAGGGCTTCTAGACATGTTCTATTCATTCATCATCATTCTCTCTCTCTCTCTTTCGCTTTATGGGACTGCACAACATGAGAGAGAAAAAGGCAGGGGGACACACTACAACAACAACCACAAAAAGCGGCCAGGGAAGGATATGGATTTTTTTTCTTTAACTGTAGTGTATGAAATATTGTTGGACAAATATTGGGGTTCAATAGACACCAGAAAGGAGGGATTTTTTTTTGCTTCACAAGCAGAATATCATGTTTTAGTGGGCCTGGGATGAATTTCACTTTTTCTTTTCTTTTTCTTTCTTACGAGGCTGTATAGTAACGATGGCAGTGAATCTTTAAAGAAATTGAGCAGTGTTTCGCCTTAAAATAACTTTGTGTGGACATGGCAAAAAGGTGTGGTGGCGTGAGATGAATTTTGTCTATAACAGAGTTGAGGGGGGTATCGTTTCGTGATCCATGTCGTTTTTTCTATCCCAGATGATCTTTTTCCTTTGGATCATCAATTTTAAGTGTCGTAAAATAATGATGTGCGAGATTCGCATATACAAAAAAAGGCCGTACTAATACAAGCTAAAAAGGACATGGAAGAAAAAAGGGGCGAGGAGGCAGTGAAGAAAAAGGGGGAGGAGAAAGAAGTCATCTACAGGTGTATCAAGTATTACTCGAAATTTGCAATAGAGAGAGATACGATTATATCTCAGTGCCCAGCTCCCTGGCCAGCGCCCTCTCCTTATACTCAATGACAATCCTCCTCAGCTCGAAGACGACTTCGACGGCAATGAGGACAATGATGATCCACTCTAGCCGGGTGCCGTGCTGCTCGCTAGACATCTCGCGTAAGACCGTGGCAATCTCCTGGGCGTAGTCCATCTTCTGGTTGAGAGCACGGATGCGCACATTGACGTCGAGGGCGCGGCCAACCTGGTCATAGTAGCCCTCGAGCCCCAGCTCAGACTTGCTGTCCCAGAATATGTCGGGCAGGTTATCCGTGAGCTCCGAGTAGTGGTTGAGCTTGGCACGAAGGCTGAGCAGCTCGCCAGTCTTTTGCAAGATGAACTTGCGACTGAGCGGGACGCCTGTACCCTGGGAGAGGAGGGCCGGGATGTTCCTGGTGCTCTCAAAGTACGAGGTGAGGGCGGACTCGAGGACAGCCAGCTTTGTGCTGCGAGCGAGGCCCGACGAAAAGGCAATCTTGGCGAGCGTCGTGTCGAGAAAGTCGCCGTCCTTGTGCTCCTTGCGGGTCCCCAACACGACGACGTCGCCCTTAAGCGTGCTCGTCTCCCGGCCGTTGTCAGTGGTGAACTCGAGGTCCTCGACTTCGCGCAGCGAATCAGCGTGGGGCTCTTCGGCGGCCCGTAGGATCTGCTTCGTCACGACGTCGGGGGGCAGCGACCAGGTCACGATGGTGCCCGAGGGGAAGACAAAGATGTCGCCGCCATTGACGCCTCGCGCATGGACAACCTCTGCGGCATCGAAGCGGGTGCCGTCGGGGTCAATTGCGAAGCCATGCGACGAGAGAATCTCCAGCACCATGGGCATGTTGAAGGCCTCGGCGATGCATGTCGCGCTGACCATGTTGGAGGGATCGGCCTCTGCGGCGTCGATGCCGGGGCTGCCCTGACTGCCCCGCTTCGGCTGCTGGGCGATGATGGCGACTCGGCGCAGCGAATTTTTGGTCGGCGTGGCCCTCGTGGGCTTCCGTTTGGCTACCGGAGAGGCATTGGCAGGACCGGGCTTGTCCTGATCGTGGCCCTGGCCTTGGTACGGGTAGGGCTTCGCATCGTCGCTGCTGGGTTGCGAGGAGAGGTATGGGTTCGACGTGAAAAAGTTGCGCTTCCGGGGCAAGCTGGCGGGCGTGGTGAGGTGGAACGACCGGCGAGGACGAGGTGCAGGGACAAGGCTGTGAATCTGGCGGGCAGCGAAATTGACGCTGATTCGCAGCGGAGAAGTCCTCATGGCGGAGGTGGTCTGCTCGCCATGGAAGAGAAAAAAAGGCGAGCGAGTCGAAGGGCCCTTGCTTTTGGGATTGCCGTTGGTTGATGACGCCGGAGTGCAGGGATCAGTCAAGACGGAAGATGCTTGTCCTGGGCCTGCAGGTTCTAGATGTGGAATGTCGAAGATCTGTTATCGCCATGTGACAAGTCACATGCAAAGAGTACAGGCTGCCGTTGCTGGGCTGGCGCTGGGCTGCTCTTCTGCGACTTACCTGCGCTAGCCTGCTTCGGGACACCGCCTTGACGCCGGCAAAGTCTCCACGCGCCAGCTCACCCGTCGCTAGCATTTATACCGCCACGCCGTAAAGGCAGTGGTAATTACAAGTTACGTTGCCAACCCCATTCAGCCAGGGATTCTCCTTCAACCTCCTCCCCTTTTTATATAATTTCCATCTTGCTCGCCGGGCGTCTGGAACTTTTCCTCTCCTCTTCCTCTTCCCTCTAGAACCATATTCTATATCTCATATCCCATACTCTAACTTCGCCCCCGTAACCCCTCACAGAACCATCCCCCACCATGGCGCCCGTAGAACTCAGCGAGAAATACGACAACTATGACTACCCCATTGAGGCGGCCGAGCCTCTGGAGGGCCATTCCGGAAACCTGACTCCCGAGCAGCAGGCCAAGGTCCACCAGCTGCGCCTGATGCTCGAGGCTGAGGGCGTCACCGAGCGCCTGGACACGCTGACTCTGGTAAGGAACCTCCCCCCCCCCTTAAGATGGGCTGGCGGCATTGGGTCGGGCTCGGCTATGGCAGAAGTATAAGCAGGACAAGGCTGACCTTCCACGATGTGTAGCTGCGATTCCTCCGAGCGCGAAAGTTCGATGTTGAGCTCGCCAAGCAGATGTGAGTCCCCCCCTGACGCATCGCCCGACGCCGCTGGTGTCTAATTCTGACCGCCATCAGGTTCCTCGAGACGGAGAAGTGGCGTAAGGAGATCAAGCTCGACGAGATCCTCCCCACCTGGGACTACCCTGAGAAGCCTGAGATTTCCAAATACTACAAGCAATTCTACCACAAGATTGATAATGTGAGATGACGAAAGGAATCGCGGGGCTCCCCTTTTGCGCAGAGGCTAATCTGGCTTTACTAGGATGGCCGTCCCGTTTACATCGAGACACTCGGCGGCATTGACCTGACTGCCATGTACAAGATCTCGACCGCCGACCGCATGCTCACCAACCTTGCTGTCGAATACGAGCGCGTGGCTGACCCCCGTCTGCCCGCCTGCTCCCGCAAGGCCGGCCACCTCCTTGAGACGTGCTGCACCATCATGGACCTCAAGGGCGTCACCCTGACCAAGGTTCCCCAGGTGTACTCGTACGTCCGCCAGGCGTCTGTCATCTCCCAGAACTACTACCCCGAGCGCCTGGGCAAGCTGTTCCTCATCAACGCTCCCTGGGGCTTCTCTACCGTGTGGGGCGTTGTCAAGGGCTGGTTGGACCCCGTCACCGTCAAGAAGATCAACATCCTCGGCAGCAGCTACCAGAGCGAGCTGTTGAAGCACATCCCCGCCGAGAACATCCCCAAGGAGTTTGGCGGCACCTGCACCTGCGAGGGTGGCTGCGAGAACAGCGATGCTGGCCCATGGCACGACCCTCAGTGGGCCAAGCCTGCTAAGTGGGAGAAGAAGGCTGAGGAAGCTCCTGCTGCGGCTTAGATGGGATAGTGCGTTTTAATGTTTTTTGTTGGTCTTGTTTTTTTTTTAATACGCTTGTATTGGGTGTGCTTGGGAGAAGCATTAAATTACTCTGAGAAGCTCAGATGGCTCGTTTTGTGTCTTTTCTCGCAAGAATAGGTTGTTGGAGCAGAAGGCATCTGACGGAAGAAAAATTATTACAATGGGCTAAAGAGGGAAGATGGGTCTTAGACGGGAGAAGGGAGAGGGATACATAAAGGAGGGAGCAGGGACAGCTACTAGGTAGCACTTTGAATTATTCAACAGATTTTCGTCTACTTGTAAGAGGTTTTTGATGTTGACTGCACTGCCTCGAATCTCACCTTTGCTCTCTCTATTTCATGAAATATCACATGCCATTTCGTTCAATGGTACCGAACAAGGTAGCTCGTTCTCGTTTCCCCTTAATTGAAATCAATAGAGCATTTCAATAAATTCTAGATCCCGCCCCATTTCTACAATATTATCTGCTTACGCGGTGTAATTTCCTTCATCTCGAATTAATAAAGGGGAAGAAAAGAAAGAAAAGGCATGCTTAAAAATCAATTATCAAAAAAGAAAAAGATCCAAAAAGGATAAAACATGAAAAGCACGAAATGCAATGAGGAAACATGAACAAGAAAAGCTCATCGTCCTAGCCAACGGCTGCTTTCGCAAAAAGTCATTTGAACATCGTCGTTTATGCCCTTGACGCCTGAACACATACCCCCCGGCAGAAATCCCACTTGGTTTTAGTTGGGTGCTAATACTGTACTCGTAGCCAAAAAAGAGAAAAAGTCGTAAAAAAATGCCCGAATCAAATACCAGGACGGAGGCACATGGGACGTGGCGGTGGGCAGGAAAAGCAGCCCAAGCGGCGCGCACGCCCACCTGTAGATCGTGTACAGAGGAGCCTGTTTTTGTCGTTTCTGATGCATCATCACCGCCCCTTGGTGACGACGTACTCGCCCGCGACCCTCGCCCGCTCCATCTTGGCCACGACGGCCGGCATGTCCCTCTTGAGTCGGTTCAGCCCCTGAACGGCGCTCTTGAAGCCGGCCTCGACGCCCTCCTGGCGCTGCAGCTGGGCCACCCCCAGGGAGCCGGCCT